>JXSR01S029347.1:88774-100028 GCA_000969725.1 Ophiothrix spiculata
ACACCCTTTAGCGTGTTAGCTCAGCGGGAGCTCGCCTGACTACTCTTTCTGTATGTGACCTAAGCATAAGGTGGATACCAGAATCAACACCCTTTTTATTCCCTGCATGGAGAGAAATTTGGGCATGTACAGGTTTTTTCCTACGTTGCATCATCACATGTTGCAGGTCTTATGTGTCTGTTTTGTTTTAGTGCACTTTTCCCATACCTGCACGCTGGGTAAATCAAGGCGTACTTAAATGACGCATCTGAGAAGATGCACAATAACAAGTACACTCTCGGTCAAAGGCTCTGAAAAAATTCATGTTTTTATCCAATATAAGTCATCCATGTTTTCTCTGATATTCGATCTTCCATAAGCTAGCATTACAATGGCTGATTTCCTGGACCATATACAAATACACCACACACTTTTTGATATGTACCAATTGATGTAGTTTATTATTCAATTGCTTGTTATCACATTTAACCGAAAAGAACATTTTTGAGTTATAAGTTTTCCAACAAATGTGTAGTTATGTATTTAAACTCCATTTTTGAATGTCCAGAAGAAAGTATATAGTATTTTCAGCATGCCGTATTTTCAAATGTTGTGAATGCAACTCCTGTTTAGATTTTTAGATCTATTTATGGTAAATATAAATCCAAAAAAATATGCAAATGATGAACATTCTCTAGATATGGCTTGTTGAAGGTTTTGTGCGCAAACACTTTTGACCGGGAGTGTAAAGCAAGATTTCGCTTGTCTCAAGTGGACCTGAATATTCCACGTTTGACGCCATCACAGATGATGCCATTACATGGGCTGGTATAGGAAGTCTGGGATCTCTCCTCTATATCTATGATATGAACATAAAAAAGTATCCCTCCTGTAAGTCTCATTCTCCTGCAAAATACTCCCTCCAGAAAGTCATCTCCCACAAAAACCTCAAGAAAATCCTTCCCCGAAAAACCTCCGGCAAATCTTCTGCAAAATTCCCATGCAAGTCTTCCATAAAAAGCCTTCATCCATAAGTCAACCTTTCACTTTCCTCCTGCACCTACATTCAAAAAATTAGCCACTACCCATATCCCTGCATCACACAATTACCGTCACATCTGGCAATTTAGCATCACCTTGGCTTACCTGAGGTTCGTCAAATTTGACACCCTGTGGCATTTTCTCTCGTAGCACCTGACACACTGCTTTGACATTTTCCTGAAAAGAAAAAAAATAGAAAAGATAATAAAATTGTTGCATCACTAATTTTGATTAACTTGGAATTTTTGTCTTTGTTCACTTGATTCAAGGGGCTCAGTCTGACCGCTTCAAATCAAACTATACCGGTGTTTACCTGGTTCAATTTTACAGACATTTTTTCATGTATATTTTAACTACATTCTATTCCCAAAATTGCCCTCTCACCCAAAGACATGTAAAAGGAGAATCGGTTCTCACCGCCATTTTAATTTGACAGCCAAGTGATGGCAGTCATTTTGCATTGTTGCTCATGGAGGGCGAGTTACCGTATTGTAAATCCCATAAAAAACTTGACCCTAACCATGACCCGACCCTAATTCACTAAACCATGACCTGCTCCTAAATCACTAACCATAACCCGACCCTAACCCTACACATACCCAAACCCTAACCCTAACATTATACTTGGTCTGCATAATGCACCAAATCAAGCAACACGAACGCGGTGAACAATGAGATTGTTTGAGTCATGGAACATTTCCCATTAATCCACCTCCCTATTCTTTTGCAACTTGAGTATGCTCACTTGGTAATAATTGTGGACAAAGTTGATGTTTTTCCACAACTACTTAGTTTCAGGGTGAAAAAAGTTTACAGGTGTCGGTTCCGATCACATTCTCATCCCCCGGAAAATATTTTTTTGACTCTAAATCCAAAATTTAATCTCCAAATTCTTTACAGTTTCTGAGATATAACATAAAATGTAAAATTAATTGGTATACCTATTTCTTTTGTATTTACATAAAAACCTCATCCCCAGGGTTGCATACTTTCTTTTGCCTCTCAAGAGAAAACAAGAAGCACTTGAAGGTTGAAATTTCACAAAATGCATTTCAGAGGTCAAGGTCAATCAGTTGAAAGTAAATAATACACATGCTAAAATAGGAACCTACACCTTTCAGTTAAAACCGAAGCTTATATGTTAACGGCCGTGAGGCCAACTCCATTTCTTTGCATTTTAGACCAGAGTCCACTAGGTGTTTCAATTTGGTGGGGTTACGCTACTTCTGCCACACAAACGAGTACTTTTTACAGAATCGGTACAGTATTGGTACCCATTTAAGTCAGTTACCTGGGTGGGGAGGAACAATGTTGATAGAGAATCTTGCATAAGGATTCAACACTGGTGGCCAGACTGGGCGTTGAACCCATTAACTCTTGATTATAAGCCCAATGCTACGACCAATGAGCAACAGAGCTCCCATGGAGTTACCCAGTAAATTTTCCAGTAATTGTCCCATTAGCATACATGCTCAAAGTCATTTAACCCACCTCCCCATTTCTTTGCAACTTGGATATGCTCATTTGTGGATATACTTGATGTTTTTCCACAATACCTAGTTCCATGCAGTTGCCCATAATACCCCAGTAAATTGTCACCATACGCATCAAGTCATTTAACCCACCTCCCCATTTCTTTGCAACTTGGATATGCTCATTTGTGGATATGGATATACTTGATGTTTTTCCACAATACCTAGTTCCATGCAGTTGCCCATAATACCCCAGAAGTCATTTAACCCTCCTCCCCATTTCTTTGCAACTTGGATATGCTCATTTGTGGATATACTTGATGTTTTTCCACAATACCTAGTTCCATGCAGTTGCCCATAATACCCCAGTAAATTGTCACCATACGCATCATGTTCATTTAACCCTCCTCCCTATGATAATATGCAGACATTGTTGACATGTTTTTCTCAAAGATCTAGAGGAGAGATCACAGACTTCCTATACCAGCCAATTTAATGGCATCATCAGTCGCCGGGCTACAAATTGGGAGTATTTGAGCTTATTTGCGCCCACTCGAGACAGGGGCTGAATCTTGACTGACAAGCGGATGCTATATTTGTTATTGTGCGTCTTCTTAAACCATATCAAAGATGAGTCATTTAGTGTGCCTTGCTTTAACCAGCACATGTACTTTCGCATAAAAGGTAACAAAAGCAAAAGGTTTTGATGAGATATAAATGTGACAAGTTATGGCGCAACTTCAGGACAAACAAGAATACCCCACTTTTTCTCCATACAGGAATAAAAAATGGTCCTGTATTCTTGATCTTCTCTCTTAATCTTCAGTCTGTTTTTTATACAAGACAAAATTCCATTGCACTGCCAATTAATTGTCCCATCAATGTGCATAATGCTCCAAATTTAAAACTCTACCTCATTTCTTTGCAACTTGCGTTACAATTACCTGGTAATACTTGCCACTTGTAAACTATCACCATATACTTAATGCCTCAAGTCATTAATCTCATCTCCCCATTTTTATGCAACTTGGTAACAATTAGTGTCTGACCTATCTACATAAGATCGGAATCTGCTGATTCGATCTTAGTTTCAAATTGGTCAGTTCCGATTCCAATTCATTAAGTGTATCACAAAATCCGAAATTAATGCAATTTTGGTGAATCCATTGATCATTCACGTATTATATGATTGTCATAGTTAATTCGAGGCAAAAATATGTAATATTTATAGTACTATGATGTTGCCTGTTGGTTCTGGTTAAGGCTGGTATCGACAAAACCAATTTCACTTGTTGTCGATAAGCCTGTTTATATGTCGACAAACTCGACAAAAATAAAATAAAATAAAATAAAAACTTGAGGAAAATAGTAATGAATTTACCCTGATATTTTACTTGTCTTGGCAGAAGTTTTTTTGATCACATTTTCATTTATAACATTCCATCGCAGCATCCGCACATTGATTTCAATTAAAGAGGGTGATTAAACAAAGTGCCACAAATTGTAATTTCAATCCTCTTGGCTGCATTGACAAATTTATTGTCGACAGTGCTGTCGCGACGTCGGTCGCTCGGTTATGGGGCTTTGTCGACAAATTTTTATGTAAATGCTTGCCGATACCAGCCCTAGTTCTGGTAAGTCTGGTTGGTACTAAAATATGCAATTAACTTAACTGTTTTTTAGCACTTTTCCTAGGGTTTGTTGAATCGGCTTGAGATCGGTGGAATATAGCTTTGTCCGTAATTCCAATTCAGATCCAATAAGCTTAAAATCGGTCCAATTCCAATCCATCCGATCAGATCAGTCAGTTACACTAGTTACAATTACCTGATAATACTGCGGACTTTTCCTAGGGTTTGTTGAATCGGCTTGAGATCGGCAGAATACAGATTTGTCTGTAATTCCAATTCAGATCCGATAAGCTTAAAAACAGTCCGATTCCAATCCATCCGATTAGATCAGTCAGACACTGGTTACAATTACCTGATAATACTTGCGAACTTCAGTGATGTGTTTTTCCACCAGGCCTAGCTCCATTGCAGTACCCATAATTCCACCGGTAAACTGATTGAAACCGCCGCCGCTCTCGAGAAACCCACTGTAAATAACAAATTGAACATGTTATAATTTTTAATGCCACCACACTTGCCGTGTGAAAGCTACAACAGACAATCAAAATTCACCTTGAGAGATAGCAGTGAGTATCTTTATTACTATGTTGGGGTGTAACTTTTTGGACTGAAGTTCCATGCTTTCTCATGTAAAATCATACATTTTTGAGAACATTTCAGCCAATTAGCCCACCCTGCAACGTTAACTGTTGCAATATTAATAGACCATATCCATAATTGACATACTCCCATCGTCGATGGGGTAAATCCACAGAATCTGACGTGGAACGGAACTCAGAGCGAGAACAAGTAGTGTATTTATCATACTTGGCCTCGTTCTGAGTTCCGATTCCCTACCCGTTTCTGTGGATTTACCCCATCAACGGCGGGAGTATGTCAATTATAGATATGGTATATTCCCTATGTCCACTGACGCTCACCTCTGATGTAGTTGACATAAGCATTATAGAATATTAATTGACATTAGGTAATAAGTGAAAATGTCTCTCAGAGATGGACAATATCATCGCCCACATTCCATACTGATGTGTCCGTAAAATACGCATTTCAGGAAAAACCACTTTGAAAAAATTGCAAGAAACAACAGACTGGTATATAGGAATGAAAATATATTAGCGTAATCAAATGCATTCAAATAGGTAAAAAAAATTCCAAAATTTAAGATTATATACTATGATCAACACTAAATAGGCGGGAATGATGAGGCTTGTCTTCATCCGCAAGTAAACATAATCCCACTTACACGCGCACAATAGATACTCATGCGCGAGTCACACGTACAACGCGCGCTGTGTCTCCTGCATTTGTGCTGTGCTCAGCTACGCATGCGCTTATCTGTATCAATTCACGATGTGAATAGGCCCGCGTATTTGGTGTTGATCAAAGCATAGTTTTGTAGTTGATATTTTATTTCAAAATAGTGTAAATTAGATGAAAATCGAATCAGTATGTGAAATCAGCAAATGTCGCGAAATTGTAAGAAACTAACCATGCGCCGCGTGTACGCCTGTATGTGAAATCGGTGCGATCCTAATTTCACTGCGTAATTGGGGAATACGTCCCGCGTGTACACCTGTATGTGACACACTTCAGCGAATACGTTAGGCGGATATGCCACAATGTGGAATGGCAAATACTTAAAATACAGATACGACAATCTGGACTTGCGCATTATAGATTTTTGTCAAATACGCCTGTATGTGATATCGTAAAAATCATCAAAATGACACATGCGGCAAAATTAGTCACTTAGGTCCGTATGCACAAAAGAGGTTTAAGAGTTAGACCGGGTTTAAAGTTAGACCGGGTCTAAGTCAAAATTACTACTGCCATAAAAAGTCCTTTTGCAGCATTTTTGAACTGCAAAAGCTGTAAAATAATGATGATCCAACCAAAAATCCCAGAAACAACACAAAATATGACAATATTGGGTGAAAAAAGTATATTTAGCTGCGAAACAAAATTTCACTTAGACCTTGTCTAACTTTAAACCTGGTCTAACTCTTAAACCTCTTTTGTGCATACGGACCTATATATCTAATTAATCAATTTTACAATCTGAAATTTAGGTCACATATCAGTTCGGGAAAGGTCGTAATTCATTCACAGTAATGAATTCATTCACTGTAAAAGGAATTCCTATACTATACATTTTAGATCATTTTCTTGTTGAATGGGTCACATTCTACAAATTTAGCTAAGAAATTTTGAATTCAACCTGCCGACAAATTTTAAAAATTAAAAAAAAAAAAATGGCAAATAGAGTACAAAAATTTCATCACTACATTTTTAGAATAGGTCCCATTGAACAAGAAAATGCTCTAAAATGTTCTGTTCTGTTATGTAAGAGTAATTCATTTACTTTAAAGTATAGGAATTCCATTACAGTAAATGAATTCATTACCGTGAATGTATTACGATCTTTCCCGAACTGATATAGAGGGCATTCAAATATCCCTAATGTGCCAAATTTCACAAAAACTCAAAATATCACATACGCCGGTATGTGATGTGGCCGACGATTTATCCTCACCTCAGTAAGGATTAAAACGGTAAGCAACATCTCTCATGTCAGTGAAGAAAGGACCTAACCATAGAAACCCTTCACTTGGGTGGGCTGCTACTAAGTACGAAAGGGGTTACGGGGATGTGCCACAAATTCAGGTAGCCAATTAGATAAAGGATTTCATTTTATTTGAAAAAAATCCTGGCCGAACAGGGACTCGAACCCCAGACTTCTCGCTACCAGAGAGGCTCTCTGGTATTTTTTCAATTAGCCCTTTTTCTTTGCAAAATGTATTATTTTGATGAGTTTTCTTTTCCAAATGCTTCAAACTTTGCAACAAATAGCACAAATTAGAGCAATTCATTACAAAACTTGAACATTTGTGACAAAATAGCGCAAGTTGCAACAAAAACATGCAATTTTTGAATAAATTTGATTTAAAATTTGTGAGATTTGGTGTATGGATGAGTCCATTTTTTCTTAAAAATTGTTATTTGGATGGGAGGCTTTCAAATTTTACAGAGGCACATCCCTACCCAAACCAAATTTGAGTACCCACCTCTGCCCCGGGCCCTTCACTCACCTCTGTTTCAATATGGTGTGCAGTCTAGCCGGGGCCTCCCACCAGCCTAGTCTCAATCCAGGACCCATGAATTTAGACCCTCCTCTGCCCCGGGCCCTTCACTCACCTCTGTTTCAATATGGTGTGTAGCCTAGCCGGGGCCTCCCACCATCCTAGCCTCAATCCAGGACCCATGAATTTAGAGAAGCTACCATTGGACACCACATGACCTTTATAATCAGGGTCAGTTTTCTTATCATAAGCAAACAGTCTCTGTGGCGGATTACCCCAGCTGCCATCAGGGCCTTCAACCCAGGAAATCGTATTGTAGACGTCGTCACACACTATGAGGGAGTCATGTTTTCTGGCCAGCTCAACAACCTTCTGACATCTCTCTGTTGGAAAAAAATATGATGATAATAAGGCAAAAAAAAATTTCTTTGGTTGCCCTCCACTGCTAGGTCAATCGGTCGCTCCAGCCTTCACAACTTCCCCCGCGACATCCAAATCAAAACAATCAAATACTTCTTGTAGTGATTTGGGACATCCTAAACATTTTGAGGGTTGAATATCGAAAAAAACAAAAAATATAACATTTTTTGTAGTTTTGTAGTTTTGCATATATTTTTAGAAAAAACACCCATTTTTCAATAAAAAAAAGTTTGGGTATTAAAGGCTGAAAAATTGGGTCGGTCGGAGGAGGGCAACCAAACAATTTTGTTTTTGGCCCAAGTATTAAAGTATGATTGCAGGAAATGATTCCTGTTTCTGATTCCTGTTTCATCATCTGTTGGACCATTTAAATGTCAATTTAGAATTTGAAAGATCAGGCATACGAATTGGATTGACAAGTTTTGCAGTAAACTGCTTAGAAAGATGATTCAAAATTAACTTATTTAAAATAACAAATAAATACTGGGGATTTAAAGTGTGCTATGATTCGTAATTCCACACAGCCTCTGCACACTTTAAACATGTTCACTGGCCACTGTAGCCCTAGTAATTCCACACCAAGCATCATTTCAGATTTTGCGGCAACCTCTAGGAGGGTGCTGAACCATGATCAGCCCACATATGCACCATCACTGCCTGGATCAGCTACCCAAGTTTCGTACAGGTTTCCATGAGACAATCAGCAGTTAGTTCCTTCAAAGAACTGTTCTTTGTCCAAGTGAATTTCAACATAAGCGGGGTTCGGACTCGGGACTGCAAGCTGCACCTTACCATTTGAGCTAACTTGATTGCTGCTTGAGCTAACTTGACTATTAATTGGCTGAAATTCCTGCCAAATTTGACAAATTGTTTGCAAAAATTCCTGCAATATTCAAGCCTAAAATATGTACAGCAAAATGGTATACCGAGTGAGTAAAAAGGACATTATCCTTTTCTCTTTTGTTTTTAGTCGCCTTGATAAGGGCCGTTTGAGCTTGGTGGTCTTCAATATTCGGTTATACGTGGACTGGGACACATTTGGCAGGGGATTTTTTTTACTAGCTCACTTCTGGATCCCTTGTCAATGTCTGACGAACGCAGTCAATGTTTATCCTGCTTCTTGAAGTTCGCGGTCTTCAAGATCTCTCTTTATTTAGGTTATGGACTGTTCCCGTTCTTTTGAATTCGCCTGAATTCTATTATTGGATAGTGGATGCACTTAGTACATGCGATTGGGGGAATGCATCCCGAAATCTCCGTTTAACTTCTGCATGAGATTTGGTTGTAAAAAAAACTTCAGCAATTAGAACACGTTGCTTGTTGGTGATCTGATCTTAAGGCATTTTGAGCAATGACTGATTCATAAGCTCTCCCTTCTAAGACAGTACCCCCCACACATGTTGTTTCGCACTTGAAAAGACCGCCTAAATTATCTTGTAAATGTAAATTAATAGATTAAGAGGAGATAACCTTCAGATCACTGGAGCAAGGTAATCGGTTTGTGTTATTATTCAAGAGGTGTTGGCAAGAAATTCAATCCAATATTGGTACTTACTCGTTTGACGAGGCATGCTCATTTGGACAGAACTGATGCATACCATATTATTCAAATAAGGATATCTTTGCAACGCCTTTATCAATTTTTACCATTCTTTCACCGTTTGAAAGCTTAATCCATGACCAATTTAGAAATTAATATTATTTGTTCAAAATATGGCTTCCATCTAATTATTGCAGTTTTTTTGACTCGCACAGTATTTTTGAATGTTTGTTGCATTGCTGTTTTTAACTGACAGTTCCCGATGCGATGATCACGATCGAGATGAATAGTATGCGATTTATGTGAACTGCATTATATGTATTACCGTGAATGTGCGTTGTGCGTGTTGCGCTAATTTGAATATCAACTCTATGTGGGTTCTTCACAAAGCAACAATATTACACTCCTATATGTGTACCGCCGCGGCAAAAGGGTCCAGTTGTCGACTCCTACATGTTGCTCATTGTAGCATATCTGATGTATACAAATACCACACATTAGATATGCTACAAGGAGCAACATGTACGAGCCGACAACTGGACCCTTTTGCCGCGGCGGTACACATATAGGAGATACATGAGTTGTCGGGAAAAACTATCAATACTCATATGAACTTATTCTGCACACAACAAACACAACTTACACAATTTTTGTAACTTATCTATAGCATATTGTTGAACAATCTCTAGTACAGGTGTGTGAGAGTTCAACATTTACGCCTGCCAAATTATATCAGCCTTCAAAATAGTCAGAATTTCAGCTTTTTTTCTTTTATTTCCAGCCTATTTTAAGTATTTTGTTACTATTTTGAGTATTTTTCAACATTTCTTGTCAGCTGACTCTCATATCCCTGATGGTATTTGTAAAATATTTTCAGACACTAATCATTAAGCCTATGAAACAGTACAGAAGTAATCTGTTCCTCTACTTAACGAAATTCAGCAATCTGAAGTTAAATATCTATATGGCTTATAAAGTATATTTACCTGGGTTGTATTTCACAAAGAGTTACTACGACTGCTCGTAAGTGTTGCAAACCGTTCGTAAGTACTAGGTTATATCGTAAAGTTACGAACAATCGTAAGACTTACGATTGGATGCATTCGTAAATATCTTTGTAAGTCTACGACCACCTTTTAGTCATCGTAAGTATTGTAAATATGATCGTACATTTGAAATTCGATATAATTATGGTTTATTTTGTGACAAAATGAATTAAATAGTATAGTAGATGAAATTGACTAGCCATTTTGCGTCGTAAAAATAACACGAGAGCTCTTTAAAGATATTGGTTGCTGTTCGAAAATTACGCATGTTTTGGAAACCTACGAGCGTTCGTAACTCTTTGTGAAATATACCCAGCACCGATTACAGGCATTACATGTTATGATTATTCGTATCTTCGTTCGTAGCTCCGATTACTTTTATAACCTTTTGTGCAATGAATCTGTCACAGTGATTGGAATTTATTTTGTATATAGGCAGTTTGATATTTTATATTTTATGAGTTAGCACCAAATTGGTATGCGTTTTAACATTTATGGCAGCTTTGGCATGCCATACTAAAAATTATGTCTTTTAGGGCTTGCCATAGGTAATGTTTCATGGGCAGTGCACATATCTTTGCATAAATTGATTTTATTTCTGTACCTCAAAAGAAGGGTATTGTGTTCCATGGACAAGGTATAATGTGGGTGGGCTGATTGGGCCTACTCATGCATGGTAATGCTTGTTGGCTGTGAGCATCCTCAGGCTAGCTTCACTTGCTGCTTGTAACATCGTCAGGTGAACATGCTGGTTCGACTCCCAAATTAGTCCAGTATGGACATCATGGGGGTGTGGCTTTAACATGGAGTCACACAGTCTACTGTAGTGTATTGGTAGCCTAAAAATAGAGCTAACCAAGTTGGGACATAAAGTCCGCTACAGTCTTCATAGTACTTAATTTAGTACTATTTTAGTTGGCCAGTCAAGGATAATACTTTTCCTCGTGGGCTGGAAACTGCAACATGGTGATGTCTCAGCATGTGCCTTCAGCAAGTCAACATTTATGTTCATTCAACGTAAGTTACCAATCTTGTATTTTGTAGT
>JXSR01S029349.1:21982-37262 GCA_000969725.1 Ophiothrix spiculata
ATTGGTGTACACACTTGCAAACAAAAAGGAGAAAGGGATCATTTTGTTTGAGCATCATGGAAAGCACATTTTGTGTTTAGGGGTTTGAAATCACTGAATGCCAACAAAAGGGTAAAAAAAAAGGTGCTTTCCAAAATTTAAAGACAAAAATTTAAACTTTTAGGTTAAAAGTTCTGAGTAAAACAAATAGAAAATAATAATGATTTGTAAATAGCCCATCGGACTGCTGCTGATTTATATTCACATGTCCGGCAGGCATTTTTTATTTTTGCAGACAAGCGCGTACGTTTGAAATTGAACCCTGTTTTAATAGGCTAGTGTCAACACATCATTCTGTAACTCGGCAATTGATAATAAAATCAATATCAAAAACCTCACCAAAATGATGGGTTCACAAAAATCTTAATGCTCAGCTTTGATGTAACATACCCAACTTCTATATGTAGAGGGTCAAAATTGACCATTTATGGGTGCCAGGTATCTTTTAATTATTTAACATTAATTTTGGAGTATGGAGTCCTAATTCATAAACTAAAATGGTCATAGACCCCTAGACCATTTAATGTTGGAACCCTTGGCACTCCTAGCTGTCATATTTGACCTATCTAGCTGGCTGAACAATGAGTTCTGTATAGGGGTGTGAGAGTTCCTCTTTTCAGCTGATTTCCTCGTTTTTGAAAATGTTCATGTGCTAAAATTTTAGCTATTTCATTCATTTTCAGCCCATTTTTGACCTTTTACCCCAACTTTACGACGTTTTTCCTCGTTTTTGTCAACTAGCCTCTCACACCCTTGTCTGTAGGTTTGTATTAAGACACCAGTTTGTTGGCCAACAGTTCTCAAAATTATATACGCCCACCCATTATAAAACAATGAATCTTACCTTTTCTCCAATTTCCATTTTCATTTTCTCCAGGTCGAAGGTAAAGGCAATGGAATCAAGACTGTTATTGCAAATATGCCAGAGGTCGGCAAAGCACTGGGCAGGCCACCAACGTACCCTTGCAAATTCTTTGGCTGTGAGCTGGGTGCGCAAACCCAGTTTGACTTCAAAAACGAGCGCTTCATAGTCAACGGCTCCCATCACCCTGATAAACTCCAGCAACTCCTGGATATATTCATTCGCAAGTTTGTGCTCTGCCCAGAGTGTGATAACCCAGAGACTCACTTGGTAAGTCAAATTATGACATCAAATAAAAAGGTACAGGTAGTCATGTCATTCAAATTTGGAGATGCAGGCAAATTTAACTTGCAAATTATAGAGAAAATAATAAGAACATTATTTATCATAACTTCAAAACCCAAACTTATTTTCACAAGCAAGGTGTCATTTTATACTCATTTCCCTTTCAAATGACATGAAAGGGAATTCAAATATAATTTTCTTAAAGGTAGACAACTTGTATCTTTTGATGTAATGTAAACATATGTGCCAGTTGTATAGCGATTATCTGTGATGAAAAAGAACTAGAAAGTGATCTGTTGGGCAATAGTTGGCTTCATTAAGGCCAAAGAAAAAAAAAGGTTTGTCTCAGAAACCATTTGCAAAAATGCTATGCGCCATGCAATTTTTTATTTTTTTATTTTTTTTGGAAAAATAGCTATGCGGTATGCGGGATTCTTTTTTTTTTTACGCTCTAATATTTTGATCGCTCAACTTACCTGTGTGAAGTCACCGCCACCGTCACTTAACACGTATGCGGTAGACGAAAACACGAAACAAAAAAGTAATAAATAAATAAATCTCGCTTGAATTTGGAAGAAAGTTACTAAAAATCTCAATGATTCAGTTGATTTATTTTGCAGTATTGTGTCCGTTTTTTGCAGTGTTTCCTGTTTTCGGGAGATCGCCATTTTGTAATGACCTTCCCAGCATGCAAAGCGTGTATACATGGTTCGCTGGTACTCAAAATACCGGGTACCAATTTCATTAAAACGAAGCTGCTGCGAATCATATCTTCGGTCCATAGACATAAAGAAACTTTGACGGGGATCGAGCGCTGGATTACTATCGAGAAAAAAAAAGGGCCAGCGCCTAGGTCTACGCGCGAAATTCACTTTCACATACCAATGCGCGCGGGTTTCTAAGACAAACCTTTTTTTTTTTTCCTTAACTAATTTGTTATCTTCAGCAGGGACTTCCGTTTGAGGAGAGTGAGCTCTATTGAGCCACCCTGTTCCCCTCAAATGCTTTACGGGCACTCGATTAATAGAGCGCCTTGCATGATGATATTAACATCTAAATTTCCAGTTAGCTCCCCTAATTGACCCCTAAAGAACTTCAGGAGAGCTTCTGATACTAGTGATAGAGCCCTTGGAAATTTCAAATGGAAGTTCCTGCTTCAATGGGGATAATAAATCACTAGTTTCTGATTAATGTTACGAATGGTAAAAAATCAATGAGAGAATTCCCAAAATATTATGCCTATATAGTCTTCCTTGTGAATATTTGCAGACATGACCAATTGTTGCACTTTTTAAGTCAGTTCTTGTTGCCTAACTGTGCTATGTAAAGAGATCTAGCTTATTCTACAAAGAGCAAAATGTATACTGGATTATTTCTGGGATCCAGCTTTCAATAAAGATCACTTCCTAAGATACTAATTTAGCTTGCTGAACATGTCAATTGTAATTATAGTTATTTTGAGTAGAATATTACCAATAAACATATACAACATGAAAAGGTCCTCTTCCTCCTATTTTCTCAAATTCAGACAAGAAACATATGTTTATTTTTATTTGACTAAATCTCATTTTGTCTAATTTGTAAGCATATTGTTTATTTCAGAGAGTAAGGAAGGATAGAATAGGGCAACACTGTGCAGCATGTGGACATTCAAATATGTTGGACATGCGGCACAAATTGACCACGTACATCGTCAAGAACCCACCCGATGTAAACCCTGCTCAAGCTGGAACCAGCAAGACTGAACGAAAGCTCAAAAGCTCCAAGCAAAAACAACATCAGAATGGTGAAGGGGACCATGAGAAGGATGATGCAGATTTGCCTGTAAATATACATTTACTTTTTGACATTTCACTAGATTATTCTTGTTCGCCGCATATATGTTGAATTGTAGATGCCTCTTGGTTTAACCCTTTGAACCCTGGCCATCAATACTGCTGGCCATTCCACACGTATCTGTACCACGGACCCGGACCAACTCGAAAGTTAATAATTACTATATAAGCCTTAACTTATTTTGAATTTGATGTCCATTGCTTTTTTCTTCATTTTAAAAGCATCCAAATTGTACCAATAAAAAGGATTCAAACAAGAATGTTATTTATATCAGCCAACATTTGCTCACATTTTGCTAACATCCGACATTTGCGATGTACTCAATTAGCAACGCCACATTTGATGAAATTTACAATCAAATTCACAAAAATTGTGAAAAATCAGTATTTGAGTTGGACCAAATAAGTGTTTTTGTGACCATGATATCATCTGCACAGCTTTCCTTTAATACTTAGAATTGAAATCCTCTACTTATGTGTGCAAATGGGAATATTGATCCTGTCTAGAGATAATGCAAACAAAATGGATCAGTAAGGCAGATTTAAATCTTGCACTGCATTATAAATTCATGCTCCGACTCTCTAGTATGAAGTAGGTTTTCCAGAAAATTGCTGTATTATCAGGGATCATTTTTCTAACATATATTGAATGCAGAAACATGCCTACTTCAGAGATGCAAGGCCAACCTGCCTAATTTTCGAGTGCCACTATAAAAATGCATGAAAAATAAATACTCTAATTTTGAAAGGATTTTTTTCTTAGAACTTGATGAAATTGTAGATCGGAAATATATGTAATATAAATAAGAAATGTTGACCATCTTTATATACTTTTCCCAATTATTTGCATTTTAAATATTTTATTCCAGTATAATTGTGTAAAATCTTAAACATGTAAATAGGACTGTTTATCATATCTAGGCAGTAGGATATAAGATTACTGTTAGCATCCAGGCATTGGGGAAATGTTTAATTTCTCAGGATGTTGGTGCCATTTCCTATAGACATTATAAAATTATATACTGTTGCACTTTAATGGGGCTAGACTAGACATACTAGAGCATAATATGCTAGCATATAATATGCTAGCATAGCTTGATGGATTTCGTCTAGTTTGTTGGAACTGGTTTTTGTAAGCTTTGCATAACGTTAGTCAGACCAAAAGTAACACATTTTCTGCTATTCAGTACTCCTACACTATAATGCAAAAGGATCAGGTTTATTTAGGTTCGTTCTCAAAAGTGGAACATTCTAGAAAGGGAAGTTCAATATCATGCAGTCCTTGTTCTTATTCATAGATAAGTTTTGTAAAAATTGTTCACAATTATCCATTTGGTTATAATAGCAATTTTCAACCAAGAAAATAAGCTTGTTGAATTAAATTAAAATGATAATTCCTTTTCTTATTCATAAAAGATTTTTAAAACAAAAATGGAAAATCATGGTTATAATAGCAGTTTTCAACCAAGAAAATAAGCTTCTTATTAAATTTGAATAAAATAATAGTCCCTGTTCTCATTCATAGATAGGTTTTTTAAAAACTGTTTTAATTCATCCATTTGTTAAACATGTGATGATAATCTAACAGTTTTCAACCAAGAAAATAAGCTTATTAGATTTAACTAAAATTATAGTGTGATTTTCCCTTCGCATAACCCCTTATTACACATTCAAAGTTACACTCTACACATGTAGAGGAGGGACTACATAAGCTCCTACATAAGCTTATTAGATTTAACTAAAATTATAGTGTGATTTTCCCTTCGCATGCTCTCCTATACAATATCGCAAAATATGTTTGTGTTATTGCTAATCTAAAAATGAGAACAAGTTCAACTTCATCATTATTTAATTCAGTTTAGTTGTTAACAGGTGGTGACATTCACATCTAAATGGAATACAACCATCAAAAATAGAGGAGAATTTTGAGAAAAATCAAATGATTACGAAGATTCAAACGTAGCAGTATGAAATAAACAAACAGATTAAAGACTTCTACACTATTCTTTTATTATTGCTTGCCTGGAAGCGCTTTCGCCGTCCCATGGTTCCAACCGCGTCTTCAGCTGGTCTTTATACAACATTATCAAACCCACCAATATCAAGGGGAGACTGACTGTTCAAGATATGTACAAGACATGATCAGTGACTTCAATGTTGTCATCAATTATCCTTCCAGGAGCCAATAAGACCGACCGAAGACGCGGTTGGTACTGTGAAAGGGAAGGCAAGCAATAATAAAAGAGAACTAGTGTAGAAGTGTAGAAGTCTAAAATTCTATTTATTTGAGAAAAATTGGCAAGGATGGTAAAATAAATAATTAAATAAATAAATAAAATAAGGAGCAGCCTTAAAGTGCAAACTGATTTGTCAATGAATATTGTTTCGATTTATTTCTGATATGGTATGTATTTCCAGGATGACGATGATTTGGATTGGTCCGTGGATACCAGTGAAGATGCTGTCAAAGAGCGCATGCAAAGTCTTACAGGCGGTGCCAAGGGGCTTACCCTCAACGATGACCTGGAAAAAACGCAGCAAGAACGTCTTGATATCTTTTATCAATTTGTGAAGGTAATTTTGACCTTAAAAGTTTCTATTTTTAGCATCAGCTAGCCATTCAGGATATTGGATGACCCCAAATGAGTGCATTGAGCCACTTGCTTTTATGCTGTATTTGCTCTTATTGTGGGTGTGTGAATTGCATCATCTATTCATAATGGAAATGGACGTGTGTATGCATGTTTTTATACCATGCCAATAACTTGCATGTTATTAGATAGATTGTGTTTCACTATTGCACTTTGGTGCATCTAACTGTCATAAATAAGACTGAAAAGTTCTCTTTTCAAGGAATTTTAAGTGTTGTAATCATCATGCTAACACTGAAAGAAAATGAAGAAGTTCATCAACATTTCTTCAAAATTTGAAATAAAAGAAATGTGCCATCTCTTAATTGTTTGTTCAAAACAAGTTGGGAAAAATAAACTTGGTATAAACATTACGTGTTTAAAGGAGTCGGCAACTGCAGTGTTTCATTATTTTTGCTCCAGGCTTTTGGAAAAGCGGCCTGTTTACATCAGATACAGAAGAGAGAAAAAGTCTGTGCTGTTGTTGTCTTATGATACGTTCTCATTTTAGATATTTATGCTGCATTGATTGTACTTGTACTGTTGATGGGGAGCTCTATATAAACGCTGAGCTTGTGATGTAGAGTTCTGGAGTTCTGTAGACAACAAGTGTTTTTGACAATGAAAATAATTTTTAAAAATTCTAGAATTTTGATTAACTGAATAGGACAAAACATGACTTACTTTTCTTTAGCATGTGATTGTATCCGCAGCTATGTGTTATATTTATTCTTGCAAGTGTTTTTTTTTTTACAAAAAATCAATTAGAATTTGTCTAAATGCATCAATCCTAATTGAGAAATGAGACACAAAAAGATGCCCTTTTGAGCAGCTGCTTACATGTTCATAACAAACATCATAAGTCAGCTGTTTCTATTTTTAGATGCAGAAAATCCATGTAAGTTCGTATTCTGTTGAAATTGATATTTTAATTAATTTCAAATGTTCATACATATTTTAAAATATTTGAAAAATACATGTACCAGCATTTATTTTAACTCCAAAATGTCTAAATGCACACAATATCTAGATTTAGTTGCAGTGAAAATATTCATTAAATGTTATTTACAACTTTAACACACATTTATGTTTTGGTATGTCATGCTTCAAAAAATGTATGAACTTTATAAAATTCTCAGTATCGAGCAGATCATGTATTTTTAAGGCTGTAGTATATCATACTTTTAAGTTGTAATTAAGTTAGTTTTAGTCTGTATTGTATTTTGTTGTAAAGCCCCTTGTGATCTGTCATGATGGTAGGCGCTATAAAATGCGTTTTTATTATTATTATTATATCATATATTCTATTTAATTTTTTTTAATTATAATTATATTCTTAGTCAGTGGGTGTGATTTTACACCTAATAAGGAATTTTGGCTATCCATTATGATATAATACATGACAGTGCTTTCAGCGTTAAATGTACATGACAGGAAAATTTTGGGTTTGAAAAGGGATGTACGTTTTTTCCAAAAATGATATCTATTATTATTTGGCAAATAATTGACTTTATTCTCGCATAAGAATGACTCAGATTTGTGACTAAGAATGAAAATAAAAGATAAATTTATTGTTTTGCTTGTCATCTATCGTCTCATAATGGATGGGCGTACATTATTTTGAGTAATTGGGCGCCCCCGCAGGGGATGTCCATTACGAAAAGTAATGTACGCCTATCCATTATTAGATGACAGATAAAACAATAAATGATCTTTTATTCTCTAAATAAAATCCAAATTATTATTTGACCAGAGAATACTTTACAAGAGGTTAGCAGCAGACAGTCCCATATTGTTGTGTCTGAAACTGAGTAGATGTCTGTCTCTAGCAAGTTAATAGAGGATATGCTAAAAGGATGAATACATTATGGCACTAACAGTCTCTTCTTACAGATACTAAACACCTGAAAATACATAGGAGGCTTTAAACTGAATAGGGTTAACTTGTTGATAATACTGGCATCAGTGATGTGATAAAAATGAAATTATTAATCATAGTGTGATTGTACGAAATCAGAATTGTGAATTTAAACAATAGATTTTAGAAGTTGTTGTCAGCAATATTGCTTGGGAATGACTATCTGTAGGAAAATTTGACATTTTAGATTTTTTTTTTAATTCTGGAATTCGCCATGTTGAGGTGTTCTATTTCAGTCAGTATTGGAGATAGTACATTTGTTGTTTGACCAGTAGATCGTGTTTTTTTGAAACATCTCTTTAAATAATCTACAGTCCTAACAGGAATGTAGTAGATGTTTAGTGGATAGAGGTGCCAATCTCCATCTATTTATTGAAATATTTAATTGTGGTGTTTTTTTTTTAAATTGCAGAAAAAGAGGGATACTAATGGGCTTACAGGGGCTGACAAAGACATATTTGCTGAAGCCGACCGTCTTGATGTGAAAGAAAAAGCTCCCCTCATCCTTGCCGAAATCTTGCTTGATGCTGACATGCACAAACAGCTCAAACTCTACAAGCTTCATTTTCGTCGTGTGAGTATTTTGCGTCTTCGAAACTGTGTGTTAAACTGTCTTGGTTTATGTGGTAGTACTTAATAATATTTGTAACAATAGTGCATTAAATATGATAGATCAATTTCCAGATTTTGTGCAATATTGTACATTTCAGATTTGTGAGTGGTTATTTATTAATGGTCCCTAATCACACAGATTCCAGAAATGGGTAACTGGCCCAATTTCTGTTACACATAGCTTTTCTATTACACCACCAGAAAATCTAATCATTTAGGGGAAAAGAAATCCTTTGAAGTTTTATGAGATATTCTGCTAAGCTTTAGCTGTCTTAGGGCGTGTTCACACGGAAGAATTTAGTCATGACTATATTTTTGCTCACAAGCGAATTCCCAGTGTGAAGGCAATTATAGAAAATGTTTCGCTCGTGACCAAGAGTGACGCGCCACTAGTTTTAACGCGCAAGTCGTGTCCCAGTGTGAACGCAACTGCTAAGTATGACTAGTCATGACTATGTGAACCTAGTCATGACTATGTGAACACAGCCTAAGTTACTAGTGTAGGTGGTTTTCAGTTATTTGCTACTTCTTTGGCCTCCATAATAGACTTGTTGTTGAATCTTCCTCATGACCCAAACGGTGCTTGAAAATGATGAGATGTGAGATGGATAAGTGTAATGTTATAGCCCTACCCTGTGGGTGTATCATATCATCTTTCCTTTTAACTCACATCATAACATGGGTGGCAGGGCTTTAAAAACCAAATCATTGGTCAGTCTTAAGAGTCTGGCTTGAAACTCAACTCCTGATTTTTCTTTATTACTGAATTTTTGCATTTGCTCTATTTTAAAGTAAATATTTTTGCTATTCTTAGACATTTTGGAAAGGTTGGACAAGACTACTAAGATTGAAGAAAGCAGTTTTATTCATATCACAAATATTTTGTGGTGTTATGTGTGTAGTAAACTTTGAAATATATTTAATTATTCATTTGGAGAAATTAAGAGTGGAAAGGCTTCTTACTAGCAAGAAAATACAATAATTTTAACAAGTTTTTTTTTTATTTAAAGAATGATAAATGAATGTAGAAACCAGGAACTCATGGCTTGAGATTTAACAAAAATTGGCTCTTGATACTGTTATTGAAAATTCTGAATAAACATGTAGTCTATTTTCAGACAGGCTTGTTGATGTGTGCTACTAAAATATCACGAATGGCACACGCACAGTTATAAAGGTTGACATTATCTTATTCTGTCATTTAGTGGTTGATATTCGATTTTTTGTTAACCATTTGGCATTTTGCAGCGATTTCTATACTGAAATGGATTTTTAAACAAGTATGGTTCATAAGTTGCCTTGTAAATCATGAGGGAAATTATTTTTATTATATCGTATGTAGGATATATGTTAGCTCTTTTCCTATTGTCCCCCTTGAAACAATTAACCAAAATATTGTTATTGCCTTTGTTTAGACTAGAATAA
This sequence comes from Ophiothrix spiculata, assembly GCA_000969725.1. Lineage (NCBI taxonomy): Eukaryota > Metazoa > Echinodermata > Ophiuroidea > Amphilepidida > Ophiotrichidae > Ophiothrix > Ophiothrix spiculata. Next base: position 31,589 of record JXSR01S029349.1, read on the forward strand.
TGAAATTTATAAAAGCAGATGTCTTTTGAAGATACATAGTCACAAGTTTTCCAAGTAACACAACAAATTCCAACAAAGTTGAGTAATTTCTAGAGAAAATCTTGAACTCTTGATTTTAATCTACTGTTGTAAGAAATGTATAGATTTCAGCCATCTCTCTTATATTTACAAGGTTTTAAGCCATGGAGTTGGTCATGGCAGTATCCGACATGGATTCTGCTAACTATGAGGAGGAATGTTGTATGTGGCACCTACATCCTTTTTCTTCAGGAGGGATCCTCAGATTTAATCCTGATAAATTATCTCATAATCAGAGATGAGACATTGCTCGACTTAGTCCCACACAGTCTTGCTTTCTTAAATGGAAATCTTCCACCCTCGCTAATGTCAAATTGTGTGGTGAGATGAAAAGACAAGTAAAAACAGAAACTAAAGGAGAGAAAAAATGTTCAATATGTATTAAAGATTAAAAATTTACAGCTGTCGTATTAAAATGCGGATGAAAATTAACCAAGTTAAATTTTAACATGCCTAGCCTATACGACAGTCACTTGTCTGCATGTAATCAACAGGGAGAGGGGATGGTATCTTGGATGATATACCCAGACAGTATTTTGGTTGTTAGTGTATTAATTTTTATCATCATGCAGTGGATGGATATTGAAATAGTTTCACTTGAGACAATGGCCATGAGATTTTTTTTCATTTTCATGATCAGATAAATATATTGAACAAGTACAGGTATAAGTTGTGAATGAAGATGAAAATATGTGACTAAGTGCATTTTGTTTGTTTCCCCCCTCTAAAATACCTGTTCTAACAGGCCAAAAGGTTTTGTAATTTTGACAGTTAGGCTTGTTTACAAACATATTGGACAAGAACAAGGGTTTTTGGACCTTTGGTTTAAAATAACACATTTTGGTCCAAAACTGATTGAACCATAATCTTCTACATGCAAATCCACATCTAGAAATGTATACTTTTATATTGATTTAATTATTGGTTGCTGAGTAACAAACCATAATATATTTCTAAAAATACAGGGTTGACTGTACCCTTAACCTTAAAATACTATTTTGATTTTTCCCTCTAGTTGGTGCATGATTCTCCCAAGGCACAGAAATACCTAATGGGTGGCTTTGAGCAACTGTGCGGTTTGTACCCAGATAAATTGATGAATAAAGTACCTGCTCTGCTCAACACCATGTATGATTTAGACCTATTGGAGGAAGAGGTCATACAGGCATGGGCTAAAAAGGTAAGATATGCTGAGCTGTTTTATCCCTTATCCTAAGGCTTCCATTTTTCCGCAATACGTAAAACAGACAGAAATCACTGAAATGGTAAGTGTAACATGGAAAATGAAAACATTTGTGATGCTGAAGTAAAAACCTTAAATTGATAGTAATTTACAAAATAAGCAAATATACGATAATTTTTCTAGCATATAGTTGCAGAGGGGAGCTCATGAAGTTGGTGTTTTCTTGTAATGGCTGTTTAATTATAGCAACTATGTACTATAACAATTATCTAACAATGTCTAAAAAAGTCAACTACAGGGTCAATTGTGACACTATGATTAGGATATTGACATGGTAATGCTATTTTAGTGATGTGAAAGCATTTTCAGAGATTTGTATGCATTTACATTTTTTAAGTATAATTAACAGAAGGGAGCTATTGGAGTTGGGATGTTCTTATTCTGGCGTATTCAAATGTTTGAACGCCTACATATTATTTTCTGGTTTTGAATTCATTTGATGTAGGCGGAATACCAAGGGCACATAGTGGGAGTGATGAATTATTTTCATCAGCCTATGATGATTTAGATGATATTTGTGCACGTGGTTAACTTGTAGAGGGTAATTGAAAATGTTCAACCAGTGATGAATTCAACAGAAAGATGATGCTGCATTTATAAGACTCCCACTCAGAAAACATACACTGTACAAAATAACATTACAAATTAAAGCTACACTGAATTATTTTAGAGGAATTTGACTCACTGAAATTGGTATTCCAGAAATGTGTCTTGTCAACAGGCATGGGTAGTAAAAATCTTCAATGGTCTTATTTATACTGGAAGACATCAATAAAGCTTTGAACCCATGGTTGATGGGTCATTTTGCTCTTATTTACTCGACAGAGGTGAAAGATTCCTCATTTTTGTCAATTTTATCAAAATTTTCAACAAATGTGGCTTTGGCCATAGACTACAATGTAAATGTTGAATATATTGGTCAGCATAAATAGTATTCTTTTGTGAATGCTGGTTATTGGAACAGTTCAGACTACTGTAAAATGAAAAGTAAAGCAAGGGAAATCAAAATCAAAGTAAGTTTAGGGGTTATATTGTGTTTTTAACTTTTGGGTTGACCCGGGTCAGCGGTACAGATACACACGAATGACCAGGGTTCAAAGAGAACATCTCTTATAAAACTGCTGGCCTACATCCTTGTGCCAGGTTCAATTAATCCTAAACAGACCTAAGAATATTCAGGTCATAATGGCCTTTTTATGGCTTGGAATTTTCTCTGTACAAAAAGTACACATTTTCAGAAGTATACACATTGTCTGGCCATTTCAGGCTTTTCACTATGTTCTCATGTCTTAACCCTAAAGCTCCCAAAGGTTACAAAAAGCTACAAGAGCAAATCACCAAAATCGCCTAAGTCCGAATACGTCATAGACGAGGGGTCCTAAATGGGCACGAAATCGCTGCCTAGGCAGCGCCCCTCAGGTGGCTTGGTATAGGTGGACACGGGATTGGGATGCGAGAGGTCCCTGGTTCGAGCCCCGGTGGAAACCACCAATTTTTGACACCCTTATTTCCGAGGAGATAGGCTGAGAACGAAAAGGGGTAGGTAGGAGGTTAGGGTTAGGTAAGCTTGGCTTGCACTTTTAAAGATGAACATATTAATTGTCACATGTGAGTTATGTATAGTGTATGTATATGATTCTTAAATTACTTTGGGAATCTAAATATTGTTTTATTTGATGTTCAGATAAAATTGAAACTGTTGTTTCAGATGAGTGGCAATATAGTCTAGTTTATACCTATTTGGGTATATTGCAGGTCTTATGGCATTCACAATGCCCTGAGCATATCATGAGAAGTTTGATACCGTGTCAGAAAGCTCCAAATCCACATTTTGGGAAAATATTTAAATGTATTTCGATTTCCCCCGGACATTATAAATGAAATGCGTTTTATGTTTGAGATGTATTAATCACTTTCCAAATAAACATTAAGGTGGAATGGAATACATCTATTGTCACAAGTATCCTAACAACAACTGGTAGTAAGGTTTGCTTGCATTTATTATAACTCGCTCGGTATTGTGACCATAACTTTCCTAGTACTGTTTTGATATGCTTGTTTTTTGCAGCCATCCAAAAAGTATGTGAGCAAGGAAGTAGCCCAGCAGATTCATGACAAAGCTGCTCCATTTATAAAATGGCTGAATGAAGCTGAAGAAGAGGATTCAAGTGAGGAGGAGGATGTGGAGGTAAGACAGCCAGGGCTATGCCAGTGTTTCCCGGAGATAGTGGTGGGCTCAAATTGGCCTCGAGAGGGCTCACTCTTTTGCAAAAAATTGTGGCCAATCAGAAAAAGTTGATTTAATGCCTAAATGTTAATAGTTTTGAGTAAAAAATGTGGGTCTCAAATCCTTGATAAATGACATATCTGATAGTAACAGTCAAATTTCATTAAATAGAAGCGCTTTTATGTAAAATGCTCCTTCGTGGTAAAAAAATGGATCTTGACACAGAAGAGTATACAGTCACAATTTTTGGCAAAATTTGAGGATATTTCAGGACCCGTTTTTCACCCATATCTTCACCATTTCTTCACCGTTTCAGATGGTTGACCCCTCATTTTGAAGGGAATTAAAATATCTTTCCATCTAACATAATTTTGTTGAAAACAAATGACATTTAAATTTGTATGAACATGCCTACCGGAGAGAAGAGCAAAGTCTCTCTTTGTTGAATCAATTTTGGGATCCCGAATTTAATTCCATGTGTATTAGTATAGGAAATCACACATGTGCATTTTATCCATTTTTCTGTGGCACAACAAGTTTTTGACAAAATACACTTGAAAATGCTTTTAGATAGTCACACTTCATTTAAACTGTTTTTACTCAAAACCATTTCTGATCAAAATCTTATAGTATTGCTTTAATCAGGTTTGAGAGAGTCAGTCGTAGTGGTCGCAGGACCAGTGTGACATCAAAAATTTCAACTGTACAAACTCGACCTTGTCTCACCTGGAAAATTTTTGGGGAATACAAGCCAAGTAAATTTGATTACCCTGTCGTGATGGTTGCAACGACACAGGGTTTCGAGTCAAACAAATTCAACATTTCTCATGACAGACCATTGTTGCAATGTGCTAACATGTCATGTGTTAGCACGTTTCAACACTGTTACAGCACCAAGGTTATGGAGCTCTTTGCCACATCGGGTTACTGCTGCTAACACCACAGAACACTTCAAAAAACTGTTAAAATATCACTTATTCACTTGAATTATTTGCATCGCATGTACCCTGTAGGATGCTCTTTTTTTTCTTTGTATATTGTTTGTTTTCATGTTGCGCTTTGCATCCCCTGGAAAAGGCGCTTTATAAATGCTTTGCTTATTTATCGCGAAAGCTCAAAATTGCAAATTTATGGTCGTCTGCCACAGCTGCCAATGCAGCCTGGACAGCTACTCTGAAGCCACCTTAACACATCAATACAAAATGTGCCACTCATTCAACTATGTTGATAATTGTCTAATGCTGAATATATAATTAACGTAAATGCAATTCTGATAATTTTCACTGCAAACGACACTACAATTTAATAAGATGAACAAGATTCCCGTTATGAGTCAAGAAATATTTTTTTGAGCTAAATAGCACTTTACACTAGATTTAATATCAGAACTGAACTTTGTCTCAAACATAATGGCCCGTATTCCAGAAAGGTGTTTAGCTAAACCATGGTTTTAATTCTCGCCAACAGCACGGCTCATTGAACTGTTCTGCTTGAAAGCTGCAATGGTGCATATCATTCCTGGACAGTTGATGTTCAGTTGAACCGTGGTTTAGCTAAACACCTTTCTGGAATACAGGCCAATATCTTTGAATAGTTAATATTGTTGATTTTTCCACCTTTAGGTCTCCTTCTCAAACCGGGGTGGTGGTGGGCTCAAGGTTGAAACCGTTGCACCTGCTGAGAATTCCAAAGCTCCTGCAGCTGCTCCCCCACCTGAGGAAGATGATATTGATATTGATGACATCTAAAAGAAAAGGAGGCGGATGCGTGCAGAAGAAACGAGACATCAGATCCAGGATGAACTTCGCAAAACTGTGCTCAAATGTTTTCACCTGTACAAATAGTTTTCCTAAATGTTCATAGAATTTGTTAAAAACAGAAGCGCTAGAAGCCATTGCAGTTGGCCACTGTGATGGCACAATAGATTTTTCTCATGTAGGGCCATAAAAATGTGTTAGTTATGAGCATTTTCTAAATGAAGGAAGATGCAGACCCCTTTCCTTGTTGTTTTTTCAGAATTATCTAAATTGTATTTTAATACATATATCATGAGTGGTTTCTTGTGGAAAAAATATTTTACCTTATTCAATACTTCATTAGGTGTACAGTAAACTAAAAGGTCTACT
>JXSR01S029351.1:3357-15391 GCA_000969725.1 Ophiothrix spiculata
AAGGTTGTTTTGGTCGCATTTTATGAAAATCAGCTATTTTGGCGGCCATTTTGGCAGCCATTTTGAATTTGAAATATGCATATGACATAATTTGGAGTCAGATGTATTTGTTATAGCTCCAGAAGCCATTTTCCAATAATAATTTTGAACTAAAAGGGTTTTACAAGATACTATTAAGCCATTATAATGTAAATGTAGTATTTTGGTGGGAATTTTGGCGGCCATTTTGGATTTATGCTAATTAGCCTACTTCCCGGTGTCGGATTTTGTCGGATTTTGGATATAATGTTCATAGGGACCATACAAACAAGTTGAAAGAAAAAAACCTTCTGTTGCAATTTGTTCCAGGTTCATCATAAGTTTATTGGACTATTATAAATACTGTGTTTTTGCTTTGTAAGGCAGATTTTGTGACACCAATAACACCAAGTTATTGCAACTGAAATTGAATAGGCCTATTTCCTTTAAGTACTGATCTATACCTTATTAGCTGGTTTCAGACTAAACTGTCGTGCTGTCGCACAACCATACGACAGGCAAAAATTTAAAGTGCGCAAACTCGACCTTGTCGCATCAGAAAATGTTTGCGGCAAGCACGACAAGCCGTTATATCGATTACCCTGTCGCGATAGTCGCAACGACACGGTATTTTGAGTTGGAATAAATTCAACTTTTCTTGCGACAGACCATTGCGGCAATATGCAAATGTGTCGTGCTACAGTACGACAACTCAAAATTGCAAATGTTTGGTCGTGTGCCGCAACGTCGTGTGCCGCAAGGACAGCTAGTCTGAAACCACCTTTACAATGACATCATGTGATAATTATAAGCACACACTTTACAAGATTAATTGATATTTGATCATCATTAAAAAGAAATATCCAAATTCATGTATGGTGTCTTCAATATCACAAAATGACAAACACGTAGGTTTCGAGAAGCACCCTCTTTTGATGACAAATTGACTTGAAAGTTCCACTGCGTTCGAATCCAGGTGAAAATCCGTGATTTTTGACCATAAAATTTCCGAGGAGATAGTTTTTAAACGAAGAGGTGCTTAAAAGTGTTAGGGTTAATAAGGACTAAAATGCCCTGAGCACTGGTTAATTTGGCTGATTGCTAGCTGATTTGTCCAGCTTAGTGACAGCCCTGTTTATAAATTGTTGTGGCCCTGACAGTTATTACAACGCAGTATCTTATGAAGATATGGAAAAAAGATTGTAACTTGAAAACGATTGACAGAATCAAGTGATTGGGTTAATTATAATCTAGATATAATTGATAGATAAGAGGTGATGGTTTTATTCACATATGAATCATGAATTGCACCAAGTGCTGAAAAGAATGAGAAAACATTATGCTTATTTTCCATTCTTTAATACAATTATAAATGTGTTTAAAAATATTTCTTTTTAAATTTTGCTTTCCAAATGTGTATTTTATGTTAGTTTTGAAGGTGTGATGACAACAGTTTGTCAGTAATTGTGAGGTTCTAAATAACCAAAGGAGGGGGGATTTGGGCAGTGTTCACATGAGCTGGGGTATGTACATCTGGTGGTCAAGTCCCCTATCCCCTTGCTTTGCACAACATTTTATAGACCTGCATAAATTTGCAGTATGATTCAGCAAAAAATTCCCCCTTTTGATGGAAATTAAAAATTTAACTTCAATTTCAGAAAATGATCCCAAAAGAATGAACATTTTAGCTCCGAAGACTCTTTTTGGTCAAATTTTAAGTTCAGTAGACTATCGATTTCAAGCTATAGATAATTTCCTTATAACTGACTCATAACTTTGATAATAAAAAACAACGTATATATGTGTACCACCGCGGCAAAAGGGTCCAGTTGTCGGCTCGTACATGTTGCTCCTTGTAGCATATCTAATGTATGGTACTTGTATACATCAGATATGCTACAATGAGCAACATGTAGGAGTCGACAACGGGACCCTTTTGCCGCGGCGGTACACATAAAGCAAGCATTCTGTCAAGTGGAAGTGGGTTTGTTTGTCACTTAAAAGTTTGAGTGTAAGTGTAACATCTGTAACCATGAAATAGAAAATGCATCTAAATTTCCAGATAGCTTCCCTAATATTGCTCCCCTAAAGAACTTTGGGAGAGCTTTTGATAGAGCCCCAGCTACAAATTTCAAATGGAAGTCTCCGATTATGGTAGGTATTTAGGGTTGAAAAAGTTGTGTATGGTATGTGAGGAACACAGAGATTGACTTTTGAGTTCTTTCGTGTCTCTTATTTTTCAGTTTGAATTACTACTATGTGTGCAAGAAGAAGGTGATCCATGTCTTAAAATAGTGGAACCACTGATGGAAAAGTACCCCAATGTAGATGCTAGATTATTTATAGGTGAGTCTGCATGGTAGGCAAGTCATGAGGTTCATGCCATGTCACTATAGAAGCAAGAATGTTGTAATTGCAGACAACCAGAATTTTGCTTACTTGGAGCAACCGACGTTGCGAGCCAAACCATCGCCCTTCAGCTGGTTTGTGGACAATTTTTACATGATGCAGACCTTGATGGTAGTTGGATGTGACTCTTCCTCTCAAAATGACATCATCTTTAACATCTGATGACATCACATCCAACTAGCATCAAGGTCTACATCACAGCTCAGCTGAAGGGCCATGGTTTTGCTTGCAATTTTGGTTGCTCCGAGTAAGTAAATTCTGGTTGTCAGGCATGAGAATCTTCCTGTTTTTTGTGGCCAAATGTATGTGTATTCCTGGGTTTTTAGCCCGTTTTCCTGTTTTTTCCACAATTGTCCTGTTTTTTATGGAATTTCATTATCATGCCTTAGTTGTCTAGATTTAACTTTATCATAGAACTGATATCAACCCAGATGAAAGAGTATACAAAATTATATTAGCTAACCTTGTCTCGTTAAAAACAATTATATTAGCTAACCTTGTCTCGCTAACCTTGTCTCGTAAGCCTTGCAATGTGGATGTAAATAAACATCCACATTGCAAGGCTTTATTGTTTATGAAAGCGACCGGTACCCTGCAATTCCTGGTCTTGTGATCAATTTTGCCATGGTGTGAAGAATTTTGGCAGGGACTTAAGTGGCTCTTGAAATGGTTGTTCAGGTGATACCGTGATCAATTACCAACTGAGTGGAAATCAAAATGATGATGATTAATTTGCTGCTAAAGTAAATTTTCAGTACTGACCATAGATAAATAGCATCCTTTTCCCTGGACTGCCATTTTCAGGAGCTGATGAATGTGCTAGAATATTATCTGCAACTTCAATCCAACATCTTACAAATATATATGTGTGTGTGTTTGCTTGCTTGCTTGCATGCTTAAATTTGCCAATTCCTGCAACCTGCATGTAACTCTTTTAATTTTACAGGCTCTTGCAATGTAAACGTATAGCAAGCTATACCCCTTTCCATGCCATTAGCCATTACATGGGCATATCCAGACCTGGGGGTGGGTATATGGTCCTCTTCATGGTGCGGAGGGATCTGCAGTTTTCTAAAAAGAAATTGCCCCCAGTTCACGGATATTTGACTTTAACCACGGGCAATTTTTGAAGGACCTTGGGCAATTTTACAAAAATGCTTTTCTTTGCCCATGTACATGTAGAATTATACCACTAAGAACACCAAAGCATCATATATGTTTTATGCCATTTAGGGTCTGTCTTAAGAGCTGATTAATAAGCAGTTATTTGTGTGATCCCCTCTCCCCCAGGACTGTATAAAAACTTTAATTCCTGGTGTAATTACTGCATGTGCGCATTAGTTAACGCTTGTTTAATCTTCGTCTTATTGTAAATATCTTCAATTTTTTAGGAGACATTTTTTTCCAAGGTAAGGTTACGTTAACAGTGAATCGCACATCTTCTACACATTTGCTGTGTTTTCTATGTTTTTTTTTTCAAACGACTGCCCCGTGGACAGACAGTAGTTTTGTTTTGCAGACATGAAAATCCTCTGGATTTTGCAAGAATTCCTGTAAGAATGTGACCGTCCATCCCAAACCAGGTGTAATATAAATGTAGCCTTTTGTCATTTTCACTTTTTGAAATATTTGTAAAGACCATGTTACAAGGTTTAAAATGACACCTCAATGAACTTCACTCGATGGGACTCGCTAGTTTTACTCAGAGGCCTTCTTTACAAAGTATGGGAGTCCCACGAGGGTGAACGTTGAAGTGTCCAATTAGTTGTACCCAAAGTTGATTTCAAAAATCAAGAAGCCTTATGCTGTTAAAATATACAGATATATTTCATATTTCCAGTCATTTTCTTGAAAAAGAAACTTAGGGTTTGGTGTTTTGAAGTAAGCACAAGTATAGTGAATTTGTCAAAAATTCAATTTGGGTGAATTATGACCTTGACATGTATTTTCCCCTGTAGCACAATTAATGAAGTTTTGTTGCATTTATGGCTCGTTTGAGATGAATGGTCACAATTTTGTCAACATTTCCTGCAGGAATTCCTGCAAATAAGAGCTAATTTTGAATCAATTTTATGGAGGTACAAATATTTCCTGTTATTCCCATTTACATGTCTGTTTCTTGACTTGTCTTTTGTTTGCTGAACATTTTTCTTTTTTGACTTATGAATTCGTTGACTTTAACAAAATTGAATGAATATAATTTATTCCAAATGATTTTTTTCCAAATTAAAGGTGACCCCCTCAAAAAGACATCACCATTTGGTTGAGAAATTGTGATTCATGTTTCTTTTTTTTTAGATTGGGGGTAGGTTTGTGAAATAGCTCATAGCTCCAAAATCTGGGGAAAAATAGGATTTTCTGAAAAAAAGAAAAAATGGCAAATCTTTGAATAGGTTCATCTGGATTGTTTTGAATCATAGTAAAAATGTTCACTTTGACAAATCCAAGTGAAAAAGTGAGATGGTGTTACACTGCCGCTCTTAAGTATTTCCGCACAAAACCTTTATTCAGCCTTATCTCAAAAGGCATTTATCCGATTTTCATCAATTTTTGACACAGTCTATATTGTATAATTATCAAAGTAACTATTTCAGAATTTCATTCATTGCATTTGAAAACTATGGCATGTAAGGTCATGTGTCGTATGGTGGGACACCCAATTTTGGGAGGACGTTACATTGTGCCAAGTTTTTTTATGTTTAGCAAAGTGCCACAAGAGAAGTAATTGGACTATCAATATAAATTTAGGCTTGTTTTAAAGCTTGATTCTTCTTCTTTTCAAAAATGTATTAGGTGTTTCCATATGTCTTAGCGTTTTTGTTTTACGTAAACAAAACATCAACAATGTCAGAGGTGGAGGAGCCGCGGTACAGGAGCCGCGGTACAGCAACCTATGTTATTTCAATGGGAATGTGGGATTTTGACATGATGATTAATTTTCAAAATGCTATAAAATGCAAACTACATGAACAATGCACATCATTTTTCTTGCACATCTTAACAACTTACCAAAGTGCAAATATCAACAACTTAAATGAAAATTAGCTGTTTTAGTAACTAATTATCTTTGATTTAATTAGCAGCCGCCAGCAACGAAATAATGGAATTTATTTTTAAATGACACTAGCATATTGCTTCTTGACCAACTAAAATGCATTTCAATCATTCCTATTTAAGTCTAATTTGATGACCAAACTTATCCTTTTTCCATAAAATATTGAATAAGTGTCAGTTAGTTACTAATTAATCAATAAAATGACTAATTTTACCATTTGGCCACATGGTGGCACAAGCATTTCATACTCAAAATTTCAAGAAAATATACCTCTGCGCAATTAAAATTTTATAACTTGAAAAGTATGCACCCTACCCCGATAAAAGTATACATTTTTAGAAAGCATTTTCTTCAAGGAATTCAAAAATGGCATTAATTAAACAGTAGAGGCAAGTAGGAAAACAATATGGTTGAACAAAATTTCAAAAGAAATAAAAATTTTACTTAAAAAATGTAAATATTTGATCACCCTGTATATCATTCGTTTGATAACTTGATAAGTCAAATTATATATGGCTTGAAAGCTTAGAGTTTTGACTTTAAGAATATGCAATGATACAGCATATACCTCTTTCCCTCAAGATTTTTAGCAGGTAATAGAAAAACATAAAAAATTTAAAAAAAAATTGTTTTACACCCTATATTTTTTCTTACACACCCTGTATCATCATAAAAAATACAAATATTGAATCCTTAGACCATAAGCTTTAAGAATATGTATGGTTTGCCTATGGTGCTGTGCATAGTTTTCATGCTACATCAACAAATAAAGATACTGGGAAATTTGCTAGATTTTCACAATGTAACGCTAGGGTGTCCCACCATACGACACGTGACCGTAATGCATATTACTACTTTCGTCTGAATATATTTGTTTTAAAACTTACAACCTGATAATATTGTATCCTGTTGTAGTTAAAAGGTAATAATGAGGTTATGAAAAATTGATTAGTTACATAGTAATGAGATTTGTACTTGTGGTGTAATCAGCCATTTTTATAGCAAAGGAAGATCAAATATTTAAAAAGAAGCATCGATTTATTCATATTGCATAGATAAGTTACCTATACTATTATGAATCTTTGATGATTCTTGGTCGAATAATATAAAAAACTAGGTTTTTATTTGTGCAGAAATACTTTAGAGCGGGAGTGTATACTCGTATAAATGTGAGTATAACACCATCTCACTTTTTCACTTGGATTTGTCTAAATGAACAGTACTATAAAAAATAGCAAAATTAATCAATTTTGTCTAAAGAACGGCAGATTTTTATGATTTTTTGGCAAATTAGAAATTTAATTCATTCTTCCAAAATGCTCAATCTTGAGTCTGTTGGTCTCATAAAAATGGGATGGGGTAGGTGGGTGGGGTTGGGGTGGTTGATTGTGGGAGTGTTGCTACAAAAATGTATCTAAACCTCACAATCTAATAAAACCCTTCAACTTTAAATTTTAAATTATAACATTCTTCCTGTCTTGTCGATTGCAGTGTCACTATAGCTTCTGCTTCTTTTTTAGCACATGCTTTTTCTTTCTGTGTGTTGCACGTATGTGTATGTCATTACATTCCCTGGCCAGAGAACCAGATGTACAACAGGGATGTTGGCGATGACTTAAAAAAAATATCTGCCAAGATCCTGGGCCAAGATCCTCCACTGTAGGATAAATTTTGACAAGAAAAGTAAAAAATGCCAAAATGGGTCAAGCATCTGGAAACTTAGGCAGGAACACACAGGAGCTCTGTCAAAATTTAGATCTTGCTCATCCTTGTTCTTTCAGCCCGAGTTTAAGTGCTGCGAGCTCTTCCAATGATGTCACTTTTTATGACTCGCTGGCTTGGCCATGTCTGTGCTTTCACTGTTTTCCCCATCGCAGGCAGTGATCAGGAAGATTGTGTCCTAAATTCTTATATAGTATAAGGGTCTTCTCTCCTGACAGATTATATACATCAGTTTTCTGTGATTTTAATAACTGTCACTGCTCATCATCAGCTATGGCCCCTGTCAGACCTCTTCCATGTAAACAAGAGTGCCGCAGAATTTTTTTCTTAGTTCTTGTCATTCATCAAGATTCTACGTCATCTTCACTCATTCACCATGATTTATGCAGTGAAGTAAAGTGTATGTGTCTTATAAGTTTGTTTTCACTGACGATGTTTATTTTGTATCCATGTACATGTGTACCTGGGTTTTTCTACCGAAAATCAATTGGTACTAGTGGTGGGCTATACAGGTTGAAAAAATAGTGGTATTTCAGATAAGAGAGGAAAAAAAGATACAGCTCGAACTTGTGAACAATTTGACACCTTTTTCAAAGAAATCAGTCAAAATTTGATGCCAGCAAAAAAGAAAAGAAAAGAAAGAAAATTGTTTTTGAGTCGGGGGTCTTTCATCAAAGTTCAATATCTCAGTTCTGTGTAACCTATTTGAAACAATTAAAAAATGTAGATGTCCATTCAAAAGGAATTATTTTTTGAGGTTTTGAAAGAATTAGACCATTTGTTTTTCAAAAAAAAACAGACAAACCAAATTCTCTCTGGCAGAGCTCTGTAAATACATGTAAAAATGTTCAATCATTGTCGTAGAATATATATAAATACATGCATACTTAGTTTAACAAACCTCATCAATCTTCTGTTGTTACATTAGAATAGTCTGAGTAAGTTAGTAATTATAAGCTGTTATGCCAGGAACTGCACAATTTCATGAATTAATGTCCCATGAATTATTTGTTTTAGTATCAATCAAGTAGATCGCTAATGTGACTTTCCAGACAGTAGTTAAACAGTAAACCTTGGTTTTATTGTCGTAGGAATGAGAAACTGTATTTATTTTGAAGCAACAGTGCAAGTTTCTGTCATCAAGTTTTTCAAAAACACGACCCGACGTATTTTTGTATGGATCCATATTTTACTAGTATGGCCTGCTGTAAATTGTGAGAGGAGGGTTCATTAAAATTGAAAAAAAAAAAAAAAACCTGTTAAAGCTGTTTTCAACCTAGCTCTGAGGAGCTTGATTTTAATTTCTTAAAACATTTAGGTTCCAGAAAAACTAGGTCTATAAGTCCAGAAATACTAAGTCTAGATTTAATTTAACCTGAGCTAATTCAAAATGATAACAATTGTCCAGCTGATTTCAATTTCCAAACAGACTCTACATTTGGGTTCCAGAAATAATATAGGTCTATGCAGGAAATACTAGGTCTACCTTGAATTTGAATTTTTCCTTCGCAAGATCTAAAATGATAAAAATTGGTCCTCAAGAGGCAACTACATGAAACAGCTGGTCTACTATGCAATCAGAATTCAAGATGCCTCCGAATAAAAATCATTTTTCATCACATGTCACAAAAACATGTTGTTGATAAGCACCAAAAATGTCTGAACAGCCTATTTGCTTAAATAATTCTACTTTTTAGAATTTTGAAATAAATTAGTATCCGTTTTCTCAATTTTTATAGTTTTATCTAAATTTAGTCAGGCTTTCTAGAATTAAAGGAGCATGGTCCGATCGCCTCAACTTTTTGAGATTTTGGTACCAGAATTAATGTTGTTCATATTTTTCTCACAACCCATGTTCCGTTTTGGAGATATAGAGATGAAAATGTGTCTAATTATGGTAACCATAATTAATTTTACACAGTAACGTATAGAAGATTCTTAAATACAAAATTACCTGTAAAATCCAAATGGTTTGACCGATTTAGCTGAAATTTGAAACTTAAACCTCTTGAGTGGTCATCTTTCAAATGACATTGAAAATTTAATTTTGGAAAATCGGACCAAGCTCCTTTAATGTGCCAAAAAGATATGTTTTGCTTAATTCAGGGGAGAGAATTAACTATTTTCTTGTCAAGCATATCATTATTTTTTTATTGACTCAACTGATTTTTGTTTTGTTATTTTGAACAGGTGGTTGTAAAGTAGGCGAGAATCCGAAAATGAACAACTGTATGCCTGGTTATAAAGCTTCCAAACATGAATTTATTATGATCAGTGATAGTGGTATACAAGGTACGTAGGTGCTTTAACCTCGGGGGGTGATGGCCAGAGATGATGGCCGTTATTAGATAATTCTAGAATCCTAAAGCTGTATGACAGGTAACTTCGATGAGATCAGTGATAGCGATACAAGGTACGTTGTAGCTTTTAAACTCAGGGGTGATTGACGCTGTCTTTTGATCCTGGAATCCTAAAATGAACAACTGTATGCCAACCCGATTTTCAATATGCAAGGGGGTCTACCAGGGGCGTTGGAAGGCAAATAAAAGTGGTGCGGCCCGTGACCCATTAGTTATCAAAAGTTAGTAAACAATTAAGCCCAAGAAGAAAGAAGCTACTAAAAACGAATATATACAGTACTATTTTATTGTTATTGGTGCTAGGAACATAAATAAACACATTAAATTAATTTAAATATATTTATATTTATTTTTTTCATACTGAAAAGTGGTGCGGCAAAGCACAGATGGCCTACACAGTTCCGACGCCTCTGGGGTCTACTCTACTGTTTATATCATGTGTAGGACCGAGCACTTTGTGACATCACTAGGCGTCCATCACATGACTAACCCCTAGTCCGATCCATAGGACCTTTGTTTCTATCCACAATACAATCCACGGTCACCTTTATAATCCATCCACTGACTACTAAAAGCCCAAGTTACTAGAAAGCCCACTGATCTCACCCCGAGGTGTAGGTAGTTAGTGGCTTTCTAGATCACTGGACTTGGTAGTTATAGCCCTCATATTGGTTTGTGTCACCCGAAAAACACACCAAGGGTTCTATTAATCTAACTAACTAACCCCAGGAATCATATACCTGTTGAAGACCATTGGTAATGGTTGCAACATTGCATAGGAAAAGGTATACTTTAAGTCCCAGTGGGGAAGCAGGTTATAGTGTAGCGGTATTTCCCTGGCTTTGCACCAATGAGGTCCCGGGTTCGAGTCCCGCGCCTGGCGCTTTATGTGCATTTGGTTTTCAGTCCATGCTCGCTTCCGCAGGTTTTTCTCCGGGTCCTCCGGTTTTCCTCCTGCACTAAAACTGAATATTTAAGAAAGATCTTGGACCCCAATGGAAATAAGCTTCATTAGAGGTTTTCTTGGGTTATCCTTGGCTATCAGCCTAAAGAATTCTTTCTTTCTTTTTTCCAGTTATATCGCCATCTAATGTTACAAGCATAGTGAATAGAATTTCTTTAAATGTGTGATTAATGCGATATTGTTGATTATGAAAAATTATTTTGACAGCACCATATGGTGATCAGAATAGACAAAACATGTAGTAAAGTGATTAAGCTTCATTTTATTTTTATATTTTTATGCATGTTATAATTAGGAGTGTGAGAGTTCAGCATTTTTATGCCTTCAAAATTGTCATAATTTCAAATTTATCTTTATATTTTCATTTCCAAAACTTTTTGGGCATATTGTCACTAATTTCAGCATTTTTTTATCTGCTGTTGCAGCCCTGAATAATTTTAATGTGCATGGCACATAAACATTTCTATTCATTTATATATTAATTTTTGCCCTAGACAAATTGAGCGTGCATGTATCTTAATTCATATAATATATATATTTTTTTATACAGCATATCCTGATATTTTGATGGACATGATGGCACGGATGGGGCCTAAAATTGGGCTGGTACAAGGTCTTCCATTTTGCACAGATAGGAAAGGCTTTCCTGCTGTTTTAGATAAGGTAGGTATATGGATGAAATGAATATGAAACAAACCCCTCCCTTTGGAGGCCTATAAAGTTGGTTTAGTATAAGGAAGAGGCTTCCTGCTGTTTTAGATGTAGGTACAATGAAATAGATAGAAAAGAACTCACCCCCTTCATGTGTACATTGTGCCATATGTGGCCTAAAGTTGGTTATTTTATGATCACACTACACTGCGAAGTAGGAGTGACATGGGTCCACTTCAAGTCCCTACATCAAATTAGCTAGGTGTGATCACACACTTAGTTTAGCATAGAACTTTTTGAGTCTCCTTGCACAAAATATGCAATATTATTTTTCTGTCGTGTATGAATGAAGTTAGTAAATTTTCATTCTAGTATGCTCATTAAGTTAGACAAAATCAGTACACTTGCGTATTTGATTGCTATTTAATACATACTCGATCCCTATGGGCATCATGAATTGGATACATCAAAATTGACTACGCGTGTAATGATCTTGTCTCCTTTTGCATTTATTAACTTACACTGTAAAGTGAAAGTTCCTCGTTTTGGAACTAGTCCTCGTAGGGTACTCGTTTTTCTAAAACGAGGAACAAAACAAGTAGCATAATGAGGTAATTGCCTTGTTTTGCTACTTGTTTTGTTACTCATTTTAGAAAAACAAGTACCCTACTCGTTTTAGAAAAACGAGGACTAGTTCCAAAACGAGGAACTTTCACTTTACAGTGTTATAACGATCGCATTTTACCGTATTTCTTTCTCCATATTTCAGGTTTATTTCGGTGGTGCTCATGCTCGTATGTATCTCACCCTGTGTACGTTGGGTGTTAACTGTGTGTCCGGTATGTCCAATATGAT
>JXSR01S029352.1:6569-22916 GCA_000969725.1 Ophiothrix spiculata
GTAGAGCCGCCACCAAGCTTACACCAAGCTGACAAGGTATGGGGCCTAGACAGGAGGGAGGAGGGCTAGAACAGGGGGCTGCAGTGTTTAGGTCTGGGATGTATACGGCATTAATCGGGTCATTTGGACAGGAGGAACATTGGAAGATTGAAGACTATGTAGAGCCGCCACTAAGCTTACACCAAGCTGACAAGGTATGTGGCCTAGACAGAGAGGAAGCCTCAAAGGGATGGGGGAGGGGGGGGGGCCTAGACAGGAGGGAGGAGGGCTAGAACAGGGGGCTGCAGTGTTTAGGTCTGGGATGTATACAGCAATCATATCGGGTCATTTGGACAGGAGGAACATTGGAAGATTGAAGACTATGTAGAGCCGCCACCAAGCTTACACCAAGCTGACAAGGTATGGGGCCTAGACAGGAGGGAGTAGGGCTAGAACAGGGGGCTGCAGTGTTTAGGTCTTGGATGTATATGGCAATCATATCGGGTCATTTGGACAGGAGGAACATTGGAAGATTGAAGACTATGTAGAGCCGCCACCAAGCTTACACCAAGCTGACAAGGTATGTGGCCTAGACAGAGAGGAAGCCTCGAAGGGATGGGGGAGGGGGGGCCTAGACAGGAGGGAGGAGGGCTAGAACAGGGGGTAGTACAGCACAAAGGTGTGGAATGTTATACAAATATTAATATGTGGAACAATACATCTTTCACTGAGTGATGATATTTCTACCATCACATGAATTTAAGGCAGTTAATATTTGTTTTATATCACTCATTTATAAATTTTTTAACCTCAAAAATTTCAGTATCAACCAAAAGTGGTTGAGTTGACCTCATTGGTGAGTCTGCGACTTGGTGCATGTGTTTATTTCAGTGCAGCACAGTGATAGTTTTTACCATCATACAGATGGGGTGATGGTTAAAACTATCAAATGGCAATGAACCAATAAAAAGCCTTGAATTTATAATTGAGTGATATAAATTTGGTTATCATATTGGTATATTTTGGCAGGAGGAATAATAGAAGATGGAATATGTAGAACCACAGACAGAAGGTAAGTGTGCACGTGGGGGCACATATACCACATTCATGCAGAGGCATGCATTGTGTGGTTTCTATGTTCTTAATTAGATACTTTTACCATCTCATTTTTTGTATATGTTTTTTTCAGGTTATTGAAAAAGGTGTGCATAGTAACTGCCCTACTCCCCATGTGACAATTGATGTTGATTATAACATTGCCATGGTAACAGATGAATTGGATGAATCCCAGATGGATCCTTTGACAAAAGTGAACACCTGGGAGAAAACCAGACTTGGTGAGTAGATGGTGTTTTGATTTTTCCGGGGATGCAGCTTATATTCTTAATTAAAAGGTGCAATTCATGATTCTGATGTGACAATTTCACCTCTTTTGTAGCTACATTAAAAAAGAAGCTTGCAACATAAATGCATGCTGAAAATTTCACTTGATTCCGACCATTCGTTTAATTACAATATATGAACTTTTCAGTATTTTTGAAATCTCCATAGCCGGGCTTCTGTGCTATAATTACCGACAGTAATTAGAAAATTTATTTTCTTACTTTTCTCAAAAATGCAAGCACATTTGAAAGAATGGTCTGGGAATCATAATATATACCAGTCAAGGGTTCGTACTAGCTAAAACTCAATTTTGATAGAGGTGACCTTGAGGATGAAACGTGGATCACAAATTACTCCTTTATAGCAGCTGTCTCTTAATATAGTGTGTGGATTCACTTTTCGGTGGCACTTTTTCATTATAAGTGAAAAACGTGGAATATTAACAGCCCTCTTCTTGATTGTAACAATTATAGTAGTCTGAGAAATACCTTTTTATTCTGGGCGGGACCAAATTGCACCATGCGTAAACAACATTCACGAATCAAATTGATCATCAAATCATGCAGCAACAGAACTGTCAAATCGCGCAAGCTCACTATTATCGCCTGAGTTGCGTTTAAACTTTAACCTCGGCACACAAGATGCATAAACGTGAAAAGGCTTTCTTCACCTAACTATAGTGTTGATTTATAACATTGTCATAGAAACGGATGAATTAGGTGAAAAAAAGAAACAATTCTTTAGACTAATCGCCAAGTATAACCCAGGAAAGCAATGAAGCTTATTTCCATTGGGGTCCACGATCTATCTTTGATTTAATCAGTTTTAGAAGCAGGAGCAAAAACCCAGAGAAGAACCTGCAGAAGCGAGCATGGACTTGAAACCAAATGCACATACAGCACTGGGACTGGGAATTGAACCCTGGTCTCGATGATGCAAAGCGAGGGAAGTAACGCTGCGCTAACCCACTTCCCCAGGTGGATCTCAAATAAATCCTTTGAGAAAAGTGAACACCTTAAGAGCAAACCCAAAGCAGACTTAGTAAGTTGAAAGTTAAGGCTTTGCACACACCTGAAAAGTAAAGCACAGAGCTGTGTATAATTTCAAAACCATGCTAAAAGGTTTGTATATATTTTCTAAAACAGTGGTATACAATTTTCTGGCTTTGGAGAGAAAACAAGAACCAGACATGTTTAAATGGCACCTTTTCTGTCTTGAAAGTTAACTCTATATGGTTTCAATTATTCATTTTACAGGAAAACAATACCAAGAACAGCGGATGAAGAAGAGAGAACGGAAGCAGCCTGGCACCATACCAGATTTGCCATATTTGACTTGGGAAAAAACGGGCCAGCCGCCAGCGGGACCATTTGCTGTAAGTTATTGGACAATGTAAACAGAAATCCTGGATGCAGGGCCCCTTTGTTTGTGAATGCATCCTTGCCCTGGATTTTTGTTTTCATTGTCCGATAAATTTTTATTTTGCCTTTTAGTGTAAGACATCAGAAACAAACAGCTGCCTGCAGGACCGTAAACAGAAATCCTGAATGCAGGGCCCCATTGTTTGTGAATGCATCCTTGCCCTGGATTTTTGTTTTCATTGTCCAATAAATTTCAATTTTGCGTATAATGTAAGACATCAGAAACAAACAGCTGTCTGCAGGACCTTTCTGCTATAAGTAACATCCTCATATCAGTGTTGATAACTTCAAAAAATTGATTTCCAAAACATTTGTATTCATTGCATGTATTTCCTGATATATCATCAACAATATTAAAGCCATGCATGCTAATACATAATGCATAATCACTAACATCAACCAGAGTCTTGGCTACCTCGGCTAATATGCATGATTGTTAGTATAAGGGTTGTTTCAAGGTATCTCTTCAAAAATTACATTTCAGCACTGTTTTAACTATTCAAGCTCACTTTGATTTCAAAGCTCTTTTGCCAAAATATTGATCAAAAGTAAAGAAATAGTTGGAATCAATCAACAAATATTTTGATTCATAATAATTTTGCGCAGTTCAATTACATGGAAAGAGCATAAGGAATCAGTATTTGTAAATTTTAGAAATAACATAGACAAGACCTTTTAAAATCTAGAAGCTGGTTAGAATTTATTAGATAATAACAACTGTGCACCATCTTTTTTGAAGTCTTTGTTTAAAATCGGAGGTGTTTGTTTTGGGCCGAGGTGCTTTATCCCGAAGAAAAGTACTGAGGCACAAAACAATTACCTACGATTTTAAAAAATGACCTCAAAAAAGATGGTGCGCAGTTGTTATTATCTAATAAATTAAAAGTTGGTGCAAAGTTATTATTGTCATTAATAACCGGCTTATGACATTTTTAATGCATGATTTTATAAAGTAATACTTTATTAAACTTATTTCTTACTTAATGGTCTACTTATCCCTATAAGAGAATGTCGATCAGTCCAGGCATGACGATCATCGCGTAATATAATAAACACGCGTTTGTGTGGTGCATATTCGCGCCCGATTTGCGTTTAATGAGAAAACGCATTCAGCGCTAATGACATCACATACACGGGTCATTATAAGAAGTCATTGTTACCTGATAATGACCGCACAGTTGTTTGCGTAAAAGTAGAAATAATCTCATTAGATTGGATCACGCTTTTACGCAGGTTATTAATGAACTTAAAATAATCATATTGAATCCCACATAAAGGATTGGTACTTTCCAACAAAAAATGTCCTTTCCAAAAAAAAAGTCTCATAAAGCAATAGAACTGATCTTGTTTCAAAATGTTTATATCTACAAATGTGCTTATCTGTGCCCTACTCATTTGCAACAAAAATTAATGTAAACTTTGAAGATAAAGAATTTAAACCTAGTCTCACGACTTACGTTTTAGCACTGAGGTGGATTGCGACCAGCATCCACCAGTCTTCGATGCCAACTGATGTTATCGGCGAACTGGAGATGTCACGTGACCTGAATTTGTTGATGTTTTTAACTCACGTTTTAAACACATGTTACTAAAAAGTTGTAGCTGTCAAAACTGTCCTCTGAAAGTATGTCATTGGCAAGCCATGTACAAAATATTTATTTTCATTTACATTTTATTCAAAAAAGGTTATATCTGTAGGTCAACAACTTCATATGTGATGACTCACCCCGAAAAAGGGGACTTTGCGACATAAAACTTTTCGAGAAACTGGTGAAAATAGGCAGCAAAAAATAAATAAAATAATAAGATTTTCAGCATATTTTCTGTTGCAAATTATGATTGCCTTGATCAATTTCAACAAGTAAGGTGTCATTTTAAAGCTTAGAAAATGCTCTAACAGATGAAATGATAAAATCAACATTGATATCCGTATATAGATTCATTTATTGTAGGATTGAGATCAAAATATATATGATTTTGCGTGACAAATCCACAAAAGTATACCGTACTCACGACTTATACTTTTGCCATCTTGGCTGATGGCTTGATCACAAGTGACATGGAAAATGATATCATCTGCATAGTCCCCTCTTTCGGGGTGAGCCATCACATATAATCAACATGTGGCCTACTCACTCCCACATCTCAATAAACAAGGCCTTCCTAAGCATGTCATAATTCCATCCTGCATGTGTTAACACCTCATATCATGCATCTAACCATTTGCTTACAGCAGCAGCATGTACCACCTCCACCTCCGCCACCAAATCAAGAGAAACACATCTTACCGCTATGGACACAGGTAAATAAATTAATCCTAACAGCGTACCCTATCATAATGTTGGATATTGATTTTTAAGATTTGTCCATGTAGTAGAAACAAAATTAACCAAAAATAATACCGTAATTATGAAAGATTCATGTATTAATATGCAGTGATTTGGTCTTAATCAATTCTAATTAATCATTGCTAGACTCTTACACAATACAAAACCACCAGTTCACAATGTTGTAGAATATAAGGGATATGCTATGGATTTTGTAACAGAGTCTGATTGCTTGTTGCATACTCCAAGGTTTATAGAGTATAGCTTGTCATCAAATCACATCAGGGAGTCTATATATATTTGGGAGATGAAACTCCCCTATTGAAAAGTGCTGCGACCCAGCTCATTAACATAGGACCGATTTGCTACAATAATCAGCTGATTATTGTAGCAAATCGGTCCTATATGTAAATACATGCCCGTTTTCTCCAACCTGATTGGCTAGCATAAATTAATGCCGCGCGTATAATACACTGTTAACCTTTTGACCCAAGCGTGAATTATACCACTTTCGTCTGTTGGCTTGGGAATACAAGTTTCACGGCCCTGGGGTCGATTTCGCTAACATTAGGATGCATCGTAGCTAACTAAGGGTACAGCTTGTAACTACAACTAGATATCCCAAAGACGTGAAAATTAACCCTTCGCAAGTGTTCACTGCATTGTAAGATATATGAATTATGCATTAGACAAATCGAACCCTTTGTTAAAGTTGCGTTGGGATCAAGAGGCGGTCGTAGCTAACGATGGGTACTGTAAAAGTAGAAATTTTCGCGAGGTTTTTATTTTCGCGAATTTCGCAAATCAATCCTCAAACGCAAAAATAAAAACTCGTGAAATATAATGTCATTTATCGACCAATTAAAGTTTCTCTCAAAATACGTAACAAGCAAAGCAGTGAATCTTTGCATGTAAAGCTGTTGAATTCAGAAGTTCTGGTTTAATCATTCAGCCAGCTAAATCACTACCGATGTAGATGGTAAATGTGAGGCAAATATTTCTCAAACCAATCATGTGATAGTGAAAAAAGTTAAAGTATAATGATATATTTGGCTTTTTAGTTGAAAGAAATGGTCTTAAGACACGTCAATCACTTTTCTAATCAACTTTCCACACTGTAAAATCTGCCGATAATTGGCAATGAATGTCAAATGAATGTTGCTAATGGCGACTTGGTAAGCTTACTCGTTGATATTATGCGACTCAATTTTGGTAATCGCGAAAATAAAAACTCGCGAAATGTCTGTTAGAGGCAAAATCGCGAAAATATAGACTTTTACAGTATAGGTCTTACGATGGGTTAACAATGCATTTTAACGTTAGTGAAATCGACCCCTGATCACATGAGCATGCCTGTTTTTAGAATCATAAGCCGATGAAACGTATCAATGTCACACACAGAAGGGAATCAATAATCCAATGTTGACAATATGAATGTGCAAACAATGCTGACATGACCCAGTAAGCATCTGCAAATTCTTGTGAGCGAAAAAAATTAAGCCCATAAGTGATTCAAAGTTAGACATGTATAAAATTACTGTGTTTGAAAATCTTCATGTTACAATAATGGACTAATTGATGGTGGTTATTCTACATTTCAGGCGCTGACTGTGCCAGAATTAGACGACGTAGGCACCTTAAGGAAGCCTGACTTTATCACCCACCCTCATCGATATTTTGCTGATAGAGAAGAAGCAGCAGAGGCCAGTGCCAAGGAACAAACGGCAATCACTACAAATGGTAGGTTGGGGGCAGTATTCCCGCAAAGGATTTTGACTTTGGGCCAAAGCGACATAAAATAAAATAAAATAAAATACATCTCACCATTACCAATTTCGGAAAGATCACCTCAAAAATAAGAGTAACTAGAATATAATCTGAATAGAACTGAAATAAGTAAGTTGTGTATAACCAAAAACCTATTTTTGACATTTTGTTTTTGGAACCCCTTGCGCCTATTTTTTGAGCTTCTGCGCCAATTTCGCGACATACGGCGTTTGCGGGAACACTGGTGGGGAGGGAACTAAAATTTGATTTTGGTAGGGGTGTGCTGCTGGGAAATTTGAAGCACCACCCATGTATATACCAAATTTCAAGAAAAAAGGGACCCGTCCATATACCAAATAGTCCACATTTTGAGTCAAATTTGTACAAAAATTGAAATTTTCTGAAAAAAATTTATGCTAATTTGGCACAAATTTCTTGATTTTTGTTTGAAATTTAGAAAATAATCAAAAAATTTGAAAATCACACCCATTAAAATACCACATTTTGCAAAGATGAAAAGGTCGCATTGCCATGCCAGACAGCCTAATTTTGCTACCCAAGTTTGCGGCACATCCCCATAATCTCTTTTGTACTAAACACCCCTCCAGAGGTTTCACCATGTCTGGTTTCGCCATGTCTGGTTTCGCCATGTCTGGTTTCGCCATGTCCGGTTTCGCCATGTCGAGCCTCCCCAAAATAAAAAATGAAAAAAAATCGAGGTCCTCAAAAGAAAAGAGATGCGGATTTAATTTCTACAACTTAAAATAAAGCCTTTCAATTATAATTCATAAAACACACAGGGATGTGAGAGTTTCTCAGCTGATTTCCTTGTTTTTAAAAATGTTAATGATCATGTGCTTATATTTGGGTTTTTCATTCAATTTCACCCAATTTTTGACCTTTTACCTCAATTTTACGATGCTTGTCCTCGTACGACTCAATATTTTCTGGTTCATTCTCAATACACAACGTTTTGGATTGAAAACCGGTGAGACCGATAACATAGGTCTTTATCATGTTCCTTGTTGGAATGTTGTTTGTGGAGATCTATTTTTCAGAACTCTAGTTTTTTCTCATTGTAATAAGATAACACAGTTGAACCTCGTTAATACAAAATCACTGGGGCCAAAGAGTTTACTTTAGGTTATCAGGATTTTGTGTTATCCAACTGATTTTACATAGGAAATCAATACTTGGGACCCAACAAACATTATGTGTTATCAGGGTTTTTGTGTTAACGAGGTTCCACTGCATCATGTTGTGGATGACTGATGGGACTAGGAAGCGGGAGATACATTACTTTTTGTGTTTACATTTCACAGCAAAATGTTTATTTATTTTAATATCTCTTCAGGCAGGGTAGCCCCTTCAATGACAAGCACATATGTGATGACTCACCCTGAAAAGGGGGACTTTGCGACAAAACACTTTTCAAGATACTGGTGAAAATAGGTAGCAAAAAATAAAGAAAATAATAAAGAATTTTCAGCAGATTTTTCGTTGTAAAATTTGATCGCTTTGATCAATTTTGACAAATAAGGTGTCATTTTAAAGCTTAGAAAATGCTGTAGCATATGCAATGATAAACTCAAAATTGATAACATCTGCAAAGTGCCCCCTTTCGGGGTGAGCCATCACATATTTTAAACCCCACAAGCAATGCATTATTCCCTAAAATTGATAAGGCCAAAAAAAAGGGGTTGTCTCAAAGCTGATGAGTGATTTGAAAAGTAATGCGGAATGCGTTTTTTTTTTTTAAGATTCCAAGCGTTGTCTGTACGAATCACATGCAAAATTAATGCATTGAATTCTGCACCGTAACCATCATCAACTATACCTAAGCCAGTAAATAGATCGCCTCGCCTATTTTTATGCACGGGTTATTTCCGGTTGTAATGTCAACTACTTCTTCGCTCTGAGGGGTTTATTGTTCAACGATTCACGCAGACACCATTCTAAACTTTCCGAAAAGCAGCTGAATCTTTAAAATAACTTTGATCCTTCATGACTATCACGAGATTGCACAAGCAAATCAACAAGCAGGATGGTTGTTCTTCACAAAATACACAATAAATACTACATTAAGTCTACGAGCCTGTTAAAGCTTACTGTAGTAAATGTTGTAGTAACACACAAGAACACAATTTCTACAAAGGACGAAAAGATGACGATCTGCAGTTGCAATCTTTCTCATACGAGCGTGCCGCAAGATTTGGACGTATCGAAGTTGAAATATGAATTCCTTTTGGGTGAGAAAAAAAATCGAATTTTCTCCGCATTTCTTTAGAAAATATTAAAAAAAAAATTGAAATAAAAAAAATTCCCGCATTACTTTTTTCAAAATTGCCTGATTTTACTAATGCGCGCGTCAGCTTTGATACAAACCTTTTTTTTTTTTTTTTGCCTAATGACCATGCAAGACTTATGCCCATTCTATGTTGTACATTGAATAGGTATAGCATTGTTCCTCATAAAAATGGCATACTTTTAAAACACATTTAATTTATCACCATTGATTATGTAACACTATTTCTTCTCTGCATCCTATTTCAGCTGTTAAACATCATTTTGATGAGCGAAGTCTATTCCCAAAGTACATCTTGGAGTACGAGTCTCGCATGAAAGCGCAAAATAGAGCCGAATTTGGAGATGATGATGACATCAGCGCAGCAAAAATTCCAAAACCTAAAACACAAAAGAATCGCTTTAGAAGCTGGGGAACCGTAGCGTCAACGACAACACATGGATTTGGGCAGGGCGCAAGGAAAGGTAGCATCACACTAAGCAAGCCACCGGCAAGGCTAGACCCGCTGCCTGATGCAAGGAAACCTAAACTGATTGCACAAGAGATAGGCTGAATGAAGCCAAGGACATTTTATACGGAATCTGGACTCACCGCCATCTTGTGTCGCTACTGCAAGCCACCGGCAAGGCTAGATCTGCTGCCTGATGCTAGGAAACCCAAACTGATTGCACAAGAGATAGGCTGAATGAAGACAAGAAAATTTTACAGGGAATATGGACTCGCCGCCATCTTGTGTCGCTCATGGAGTAACGTTATTGTACAGCCGCCCCCCCCCCCCTTTCAGTCGAAGCCCCTAAAAAAAAACCTAAAGTACCAAAACACATTTATAATGTAGGTCGTTTCTTAATAATAATATACAAAATGCTTGGAAAACTTGAAATTTTTTTACCAAATGAAATTTTTTCCTCCAAAAGGTCCAATTTTTGAAAATCCACCCAGAAAAAATCATGGTTAAGGGCCTGATTGTACCTCTGGATATATTTGGAGTTTGGCCTGAAATCCAGGCAAATCACGTACATCTTCACTTGATGCATAACAGCGTATGCATTTTGTTTTATGCGCAAAATGTATCTGCGTTTCAAGTAGCGTGTATTGCGACTTGCTCTGATCAAAGTACGCCTATTTTCCTGCTAATCTTTTTTGAAAGACTCTCAAAGTGTGGCACGCAGATACGTAAAATGCCAGAAGTACAATAACTCACCCTCCATGAGCAACAATCTAAGATGGCCACAATCCCATAGGATTTACACAGCAGTCAAATCAAAATGCCGGCAAGTCTAGATTCCCATATATAAGTTCCTTGCCTTAAAGCAGCTACCAAACTGCATACTGATCAGTCACACTATCTTTCTGTTGCAGAGCAAGCGATTACAAAACTCTACCAAGCTGATCAGTCTTGGGCCAATGCCTTCACTGTACCCTAGCTTACATTGGACATGGACTGAATAAGAGTTGTGTGGACATAGGAGTTGTCAGTCAGTCCAGGCCTGCTTTTGTAACGGGTTGTGTAGGTCCTTTTTGACAACTACAAGCGAGTCTTTGACTGGGTTACGGTATAGGTGTCATACTCATGTAAATTAAAACGCATCATAGAACACTCTCAGAATCATCAAAGTTTTAGCTCTTATAATGTTGTTATTCATCTTTAATACAGTGTTCTTCAATCCTTGATCTTTACTTAATTGAACTATGTTTACCTTGAATACTTCAAAGATAAATTAAATGTTAAATGACGGTAAAACAATCGTATGCCTTCCACGGTCAAAACTCCTTCGTAAATTTACGGTGGCAAAAGCGAGCAAAACAGGGCGCACCACATTAAATTTATGTAAATAAATAGAGGCGCTACCAAGAGTCTAAGGGAGGAGTCCATACCAAGAGCTCTATAATTTGATCAATAATAAAATTTGGGAAATGGCACTTACAGGTTGATATGTTCATGTAAAGGCTTTATCATCTTTTTAGACAAGGATGTGCCAAAGAAATCTCAGCTAACGGTTTTAATTATTATTTAATTGCAAATAGTCTGTAAGGGTTGTTTTACAATCAGGGTACCCCTCAAGAAATTGCTAATTAGCCCTGTTTTAACTGATAAAGCTTACTTTACTTTAAAAGATAGGAATCAATCAACTATTCTGGAAAAAAATCCTCATTCGTAATGATTTTGCCAAGAATCGCTGTCTCATTTTAGTTTTGTAAAAATTTTGGCAGATCAAATACATGGAACAAGTGCAGTGAATTATCATTTGTTGATTCACAAATCACATGGACAAGACCTACCTTTTAAAACCTAGAAGCTGGTAGGCTACAGGGACTTCCGTTTGAGGGGAATGAGCTCTACTGAGCCATCCTGCATGCTCCCTTCAAAAGCTTTATAGGAGCTAAATTAATAGAGCACCTTTCATGATGCTGTTAATTTCCAGATAGCTCATTTTCATTGCTCCCCTAAAAATTAAGGAGAGCTTTTGTTAGAGCCCCTGCAAATTTCAAATGGAAGTAGGAAGTAGGAATTTTGGAAATACTCATATTGAATATTTATCTATCGCCACATTGACCTTTCAGTCTCCTCCATAATGGTCTTTTAATTGTTTCCCTTTTTGATGTATTGTCTATAATATAGAAATTTATTTTGATTTTGATTTTGAATATGGAACAACAGTATTTTCCGTGAAAAAGTCTCTTTTCTAAAACAACGCTTCCCAATGCAATATTAGAATTGACCTTGGTTTAAAATGTTGATGTCTAGAAATGTGCTCAAAATGAATTTGCCAAAACTAAATTACGTTTCGGTAGAATGCATTTAAAAAGTGTAAGTCATGAATTCTATCAAAACCATCCTCCAAAAATTGGTCAATGGCAAACCGGGTACAAAATATTTTAACTAATTTGCATAACAATATGTGACTTGTTCATAACAAGAAGGATAAAACTAAATGTGGAATTACAAGACATTCCTTTTTCCCAAAATGAGACAGCTGAGGTGACCTGATTGTAAAGCAACCCTTAATTATTATCTTTGAGATTATATCCACTATGCAACTGTGCTAAAGAATTTAAACTGTGAATAATTAACATGTAAATATGTAAATTATATAGTCTAGATAGCTAGAATATCATGATGTAACACCTTGACATTTTACAAGATTTATATTGTAAATATTTAACTTTGAAATTATTGAAGCTGTGAAATATTGTTTTTAATGCACACTGTCCATTATACATGTTGTATTGCCCTTAAGTGGAATTTCTGAAAAAATATAGTCGGGCGGTCGGAAAATAATTTGTTATAAATATTTTTTTTTTAAAGCACCTAAATTATGAAATTTGAGTGCATTTTCCACTATTTTCAAAATATTTTCTCAAAAAACACCCAATCTGAGCAAAATTGGGTGTTTTCCCGACTATTTGTTTTTTGGCCTAGAAGGATTACCATTTTAACAACCATGGGGAGCAATTGTTGGTCATCCGGTATGATTGGCAAATATTGTTTCGAGTTTAATTTATAGGTTGTTGTCAAACAAAGACATGACAAAACTGTTGGTATAATTGCCACTCATTACCTGTGCCTATATTGAAATGCAAATACTGTGTGCACGGGAGCTCCTGCATTCTAAATACAGCAGCAGCAACAATAAAATGCAAGGCCAATGGTGCCTGATGAACCCAGGGAGGGCCACTGAGTTATATTGGTATACACATGCGTGAACACAAAAACACTTTCCCCGAACAACACGGAAAGCACTGCACATGTTTAGGGGTCTAAAAATACTGATTTTCAACAAAAAGGGGTATTTTTTCAAAACAAAAATACAAAAATTTCCACAAAAAGGGGTATTTTCTTTAAAACCTGAAGAAAAATTCATCATTTAAGGTAATTTAGGGGGTAACATTTTGAGTAAAATTGCACGCAAATCCTTTTTTAGTATTTTTTCAAGGTATATGCTATAACTTGTTTAGGGATATTTTTGAAATCTATGTTCACGCATGTGTACATCAATATACCTGAAACGACTCATTGGTAATGATCTGATTGCGCCAATGTTGCATTCCATGGTTGTGGAGTATTTCTAGGTTATTTGAAGTCTCCCATCATGGCATAATTGTACTTTATCTTGCAACTCTGCTGTGCAAGCAACTCTGCTCTACAACTCTATCATAACCACTGATATAAAAAGGAGATTCTAGACTTTGCCATCCGCCATTATGAAACACTGTATTAATTTAGGGTACTAGACTTCTGGGCTAGATACACTTCGTCACTTTTGTAGTGATTTTCATTCAGAATTTTATCATTGGTGTAAGTTTTCTATAATGGTGTAAACTGTTCATTCTGAATGAAAATTTTCATCCTAAGTTTTTATATTATTATGCAAAATGTATTAATTGAAGACCTACTCTTCACCTCATTGCAAATTTTCAAGTGCATATATATAGTGATGGGTAGTATATTGTTTGATATTACTATGAGCTAGATCTATTCATGGTGAGTTAATCTCTCCTTCAAATGATGGTTGGTTTTACACAATGGTGAAATTATAGTCATTGAAAATGTTCATTCAGCATGACAATTTACACCATTCTTAAAAATTAATCACCACGAAAAATATTCTGGATGAAAATGTCTACAAAGTACAAAAATGACAAAGTGTATCTAGCCCTTTCTTATACAGAAGCTGATTGCAACTATTTCAGAATGTTTTGTATATATATTATTATTAACAAATGAAAATGCAGGAAAAGCAGTTCAACAGCAGCAGCATAAACCATACTTGATTGAAGCAGCTGATCCACATGTACCCAATTAGACCAACATTGCGTTGCATGGTGCATTGGTCCAACTCTTGTAATACTTTTATTTTACTGTGGGGTGGTATAAATTGTTTGGAATGTCCCTTTTATGATCTTGTCAAAGGTATACCAGCTATACCTAGTAGGCCTGGGACTAAAACCCGAGTACTACCCGCCCGTCATCAGATTACCCGGGTACAAAATCTGCTGACCGATTAAAATCATAGAATTTTGAACAAAAACATTGTGTGTTCAACCAATGATCATCCTTATCCTTGGTTAGAGTGTTTTACGTCCACATCATTGTCTAATTATGATATATTTTATATCAGTGTCTGTGCTTTAGGGTAATTTTTTACCCTCAAAATCCTTGTTTAGGGTATCTGTGACAAATATCATGAATCCTAGCTTAGGGTATTTTTATACAGTCAATTCACACACATGATTTCAAGTTCCACAGATGAGTGGCACCCCCAGGATCTTCTACAATATGCAAATCTTTCTTCCGTCCATTGAAATAAATCTTCCGTCCATTTTTACATTATCACAGGCTGTTGATAAATCCAGTATTGTGTATTGGGGGAATAGCTAGTTCAGTAGAAACTCATTAAAATGAAATTTGATATAAGAAAAGCCCTGTTATAAAGTAGTAATTTTCCTGTACCATTTAATATTTTCTTTTGTTTTTTATTGTTTTAAAAACCCTGATATAACGAAATTTTGGATATAAGGAAGTAATTTGTCTGTCCCAATTGGCAAGCAACTTCGTTATAATGAGTTTCTACTATACTTTCATTGTTTTTAATATGTACCAGGCTTACCCTGCAAATTTACGAACTTGAAATTGAAACATCTCTTTTTTATTTAAAGTAATTTGTCAAAGTAATTTTGTATTTTATATTGTGATATTTAACTGTGTGTGATATTGTACATATTCAATATAGTGTCAATGGTTCTTTTTAATAATATAAATGCAGCTCATAGTTTGGCAGTGATTTGTATATATTTTTCAAGCTTTTACAAATTATTAAGTATACATATTTACAGAGAAATAAAAAACAAGAATCTGTGCTCACTGCCGGTAGAGTTGTTGTTCCTCCAGACTATTTCGGAAACTGGCCCAATTGCTTGCAGATTTTGTACACTTGACATATGTGCTGAGACAAATGTGTGTATTTTATTTCAAGTGTAAATAGTTGTGGGCTATTAATGGGTGATGTTCTAAATGCAATACCTGTAACAGGTCTTATCTTAAGCAGCATGCTTTACTGAGCATTTTGATACCTCTTTCAAAAAATCTGTTGAAAATTTTCTTACCTAACAGGTTTGATAAATGGCCATCAAAACCTGAAGCACCCTCACGTCTAAATTTGGATAAAAACTTAATTTCTTGAGTTACAACAACTCCAAATTCAAATTAAACAGTGGGAATGGACTTCCTGAGCCCAAATCCCTAATATACAAATAACTTGTAACAAGCTAGTAAAATGTGTAACATTGGCAAAAAACACTCATTTTGACAGTTTTTTGATCCCCCCCCCCACCCCCACTTCCGAGAAAATCATTTTTTGGATGGCACCCCGATATTTTTTAACCGATTCTTTTGAAAAGTTAAACATATGTTGCTTAAAATACGACCTGTAGGTATTGCATTTGAAACATCGGCCAATTTTTGACGGGCCCTGTATAGCCCACCACTACTGAAAACCAATTCCAAAGATAGGGAATGTGATGAAATTGGCAGTGTAAACCACAGCATCATGAGAAAACCCCTAAAAGGAGCATGGTCTGATTATTTCAACCTTTTTCCCCAAACTTTTCGAGATTTTGGTACCAAAATATTGCATATGTTTCTCTCATAACCCATGTGATATTTTACGCCTTATTTCATTTCGTTTTGGAGATACATATGAAAATGTGTGTAATTATTGTAACTATAATTATTTTTATACAGTAATGAATAGCCAGTGCCAAAATACAAAATTGCCCATAAAAATCAAAACAGCTTGACCAATTCAGATAAAATTTGAAACTAAGCTATCTTTAGTGGCCCTCTTTCATGTTACATTGAGAACTAAATTTTGAAAAATAGGACCAAACTCCTTTAAAAGGAGCATAATCCTATTTTTTCGAAATTTGATTTTGGTTTCATATGAAAAATCATCACTAAATTTCAAATTTTGGTTTAAATCGACCCAGCCATTTTGATTTATGCATATTATGTCATGTACTTCATTGGTTCTTATACCTTGCTTTATAAATTGATGTGGTCACCATAATTAGACACATTTTAAACATGCTTTATCAGTGAAATTTTCTATGGAATAAGAGAAAATATGTGATGACTCACCTTGAAAAGGGGGACTTTGCGACAAAA
>JXSR01S029355.1:8523-29738 GCA_000969725.1 Ophiothrix spiculata
GATTCAGCATGATACAAAAAGATGTTGGTAGAGCTATGAGTTTTTACAAAATATTGTGCGAGGTGTGCAGCATCGAGCTCGATATTTTGAAAACTCATAGCGAGAACAATATCTTTTAGTATCATGCAAAAAATCCATCCATTTTTATCATTATTATGTTCAAAATCTGATTTTCTGTATTCTGTCTGATATCCCTGTCCGATATTACTGTAAATCGGACAGCTCGGAACGTAATAATGTGGGTACTTGGGGAGGAGTGGGGTAGTACTAAAAAATAATAGGGGAGATTATTTCATGATGCGTAATACACACGCTTTGCTTGCAGATCACCTGATCATTAGCGCAAATTATGAACATATGAATAATTGTTTCATGACACTTTTCCTTACATAACAAAACTCTGTACAATGTTATATCAAAATTCCATGAATTTTAAATCAGTCACTGCTGTGACTGTCTCCTTTTTAAGCCCTTTTACTCTCTTACTGGGGTTCAGGGCAAAAGGCTATTTCAATCATAAAGCGGAAATATAATCATAGTGAATGTGTTCCTTGTAATAGCTTTTGTATCGTGTGACAAGCATTCATGTTCAATTGCAAACATATGTAACCCAGAAATAGCTGTGAATAAGAAATAAGAACTGTATCTGCTTCAAAGTAAGGCGGCATAGGACACGGTTTACTAAAAGCTACTAGATTTAGGCACGAGGGATCAGTAAGGGATATCTAAATGCAAATGTAGGATACGTTTTACGTGTACATGTATTTATATTGGGTTATGAATTGGAGAAAATATTACAAAAATCATATTTTTACCTTTCCTCAAAAAATTACAAGAGCGTTCTTATAGTAATGAACATAATTATTCAAAATTCGCTGGGGTTCACACATGAACCCCACTGTTTAGAACCCCACTGTTTATAGATTTTATCATATTTTTTTTACCAATTAGCAATATAATGTTAGTGGCCATGCCAAGTCGTATTTTCCTGGAATTTTCTAACGGTAATATATGACGGCGGGGCTGTGCGTAGTAGCAGCGATAGCGAGGGGTTCAGCCACGATTACTGGCAGTCAGAATAGTTGCCACGACCACCCTCCTCTGCTTCAAAGTAACATTCATCTCCACTTGACCCAGCATGCCATTTGCGACCTGTTATATCAAAACGTATACGTTGGGAGGACAGGTTGGTACAGCGTTTCTTTCCTCGCCTTTCACCACTGTGGCCTGAGTTTCATTCCCGGTCAGACCTAGGTTGTACGCAGACGATGGTGAACACGCAATAAATTGCCTATTTACCTAACTGTTTACTCAGATTTTATGTTGTATTCATCCGTGGTATAGCACGTATATTTCAATGCGTAAAATAAAAAGAAAAGTAGTTCTTCGAAATAATCAGAATATCTTTTTAGTTTACTGGGATTGAAGTCGCAACCCTAACAGTTTTGAAATCTGCATATTTTTATGCACTAGGTAAGGGCATAAAATGAAGTTTTTGACCTTAAGTTAAAATTCAAGTTTTTTGAATGGGAGTTTTGATGACGTCACGTCCTAACCCCCGTGGTTGTACGTGAATTTGGTTGTCATACCATACTCGTCCTTGCAGGTTTTCTCCGAGCACTTCGGTTTCCTCCTGCATCTTAAATTTAAAATTCTTTCCATTATTCTGTCTTTTCTCATCCCGAAGGCATCCCTTAAATTTAATGCATTTTGCACTATTGGGATTAGCCTGGCTCCCCATCAAATGTTACAAATAAAAGTTGTCTACCTTCAACATAATTCAGATTTTCATTTAATAAATCAGATTGAGTGCCGCATGTGATTGGTGCCCGGGGGGGTACTCAAGTTTGGTTTGGGTAGGGACGTGCCGCAGGGAAATTTGAAAAGCCACCCATCCAAATACCAATTTTCAAGAAAAAGAGACCCATCCATATACCAAATCTTCCAAATTTTGAGTCAAGTTTGATCAAAAATTGCATTTTTTTCGCCCAAATTTGCGCTATTTTGGCTAAAGTTTTGTGAAGAAATGTCCAAAATGGCGCAAATTTTGGAAAATTTTGAAAAGTGACCCATCAAAATACCACATTTTGGGAAGAAAAAGGACCGATTGAAATACCAGAGAGCCTAATTTTGCTACCCGAATTTGCGGCACGTCCCCATAACCACTTTTGTACTAAGTACCCCCCCCCCCCCCGGGGATTGATGCAAACTTGTGAAAAGAGAGTCAAGTTGCAATGTCCTGGGTTTAAATTACATTACAAGTGGTCTTACAAGTATAGACACCGAAGATGGGGCAAGGCACTCTAATAAAATATGTTCATTACCACAGAGTTATGATTTAAATCAGCAAGGCACTTTTAAAAATCAAAACCTGTTGATTACTGCCATTCATAAAGACTTGTGTTTCTTCATCTCTAACTAGTCGTAAATGTGGCAAATTTTCATTTTGAACTTCAGATGAAAATACATTCAAAGCTTGTAATTTGTCAATTTTTTTTTTGCCAGATTCACGATCCTTATGCGTACTTGGAAACAGGGGCAATCTACATGGAGTACAGATCAAGATGTATGCGCATCTCCGAGATCCAGATCTGAGAGTCTTATCTCCGCAGACCGCTTACACATACGCATGTACGCAGACCGCTGTACAGCAGATCTGGATCTCGTGTAGCCACACTCTTTTGCAAAGCGATTTATGGAGGTGTGCATTCGTCTGGATCTGCATTCCCGTGTAGATTGCCCCAAAGTTTAATTTCCAAAAATTGATATGAACTATATTTGTATTTTTAGAGGATAATAAACAGGAAACATAAGGCTTGCTTGAACATGTCTATCTCAGTTTCACCTTTTACTCCATGACAACATTTGACAGACCAAAATGTTTACTTCTGAAAACTGGTTGAAGTTCAATGAGGTCTCATTTTAATATAACATGGTCATATAACATAGCCTTTGCAAATATTTGAAAAAGTAAAAATAACTAGAGGCTGCATTTACAGCTGGTTTCGAACAGTCACAATTAGAACACTGACAAAATGAATGATATTCAATAGCAAAAGCACCGTTGGTGGGGACAAGGCACTCTGATAAAGCCAGTTGATTACTGCCATTAGATGATTAAATCCCCACAAGTCAACATTAAATGGCATGATGAAAAGTGTTCAAATCTGGTCTTTCCAAACATTAAAAATACATAAATTACCATCCAATTTATGCATCTGTTATCAAGATTATAACATAAAGTGCTTTCAAATGTTGCTGAACTTGTAATGTGTCTTTATCAACTATAGTTTTTATTTACTTAGTATTACAATCATAATGGACCGTTCTAGCACACGACCCTAACTCGTTAAACCATGACCCGACCCTAACTCTCTAAAACCAAGACATGACCTTAATTTAACTCGCCAAACCATGAGCTGACCCTAACTCTATAACCATGACCCGACCTTAATTAACTCACTAAACGATGAGCTGACCGTAACTCTATAACCATGACACGACCTGTGATTTAACTCACCAAACCATGAGCTGACCTTAAGTCTATAACCATGACCCGACCTTAATTAACTTGCTAAGCCATGACCCTGCCCTAACTCTAAACTTAACCAAATGTGTCTGTGTCCCATTAGGCCAAGTAAAAAATAAAACATGTTTCTCGTCCGGGTTTTTGGAAAAAAAGGAGGAAGAGGTACTTTTTATTTTTCATTTCAATGGCAATGCAAAATCGCCCATTAATGGCCAATTCTCACCCAGTGTATCGATACCAGATGTATTATTGCATATCTTTATTTTTGAGTTTTGGACATACTGAGGGTTGATCAAAACAAAATATGCATTAAAATGCTTATTGAACTGAAGCAAATCTATTGCACAGACTTAAACTTTCAAACACTTTTTACAAATAAGTTATGCATGAAATACAAAAAATAAAAATTGTTTATCAAAATCCTTAAAAAACGATGCGAGAGGGGACGAGAAACATTTTTATTTTTTTACTCGGCCTTATGTTTCAAAAAGAAATTATGCAGAGGGGACAAGGCACTCTTATAAGGCCAGTTGATTATTGCCATTAGATGATTAAATCCTCAAAAGTCAATGTTAAAATGTCATAATGAAAAGTGTTAAAAGTCTGATCTTTTCGAACATTTGAAATAAATTACCATCCAATTTATACATCTGTCATTAAGATTATGGCAAAAAGTACTTTTAATGTTACATAACTTGTTATATGAGGGGTGCTCTGGCAAAATGAGAGGAAAGTCGCAAATTTCAAAATTGAGTTTATGACATAATTTAATGCTCTATATCTCAGCTTTTGAATGATATATAATCTGTCACACTTTCTTACTCCATTCTTCATTTAGAGACTGAAATCCAAAGCAGTCCATTGAATATATTGTATTATTGTGCTGCAAATCGATTTCAAAGATACTGATTTAATACTACAGTGTTTATAGCAACATGCAATCAATTAACCGTAAATAATTGCACTTCCAGGCAAAGATGACTTTCAAAACTTCAGATTATAGGTTAACACTCATGTATGAAGGCATTTTAAGTCAAAAAACGAAATTTGACTTTTTCACCCCATATTTACTTTAGATGCCATTTATTCAAAATGTAGATTTGCGACTTTCCTCTCATTTTGCCAGAGCAGCCCACATATGTCTTGATCATCTATATTTTTATGAACATCATTATTACCATTCAAACACATGCTGCATATGAATTTGTCATGATCATTATCAACATAACATAACAGGCAAAATTTATATAGCGCCAATTCCAATGAGATCATAGCCCATACACATAAAATATACAAAACGTTACTGAGGATATAAATATGTCTTGAGATCCTGTTTGAAGCTATCAATGTTGATAGACTCACGCACATGACGAGGAATACTGTTCCAGAGAGAAGGCCCTGCGACAGCTAAGGATTTGTCCCCAACACATTTTTTGGTTGATGGTACGACAAGATGAGTTGGATCTGTAGATAAGCGAGTGATTGGTCCGTGTGATGGCATACCTTTGACTTTTATCATACGAGACAGGTATTGTGGAGCTTGACCATTTATAGCTTTATACACACAGACACAGATTTTGAAAGAGATGCGTTCACAAATTGGGAGCCGATGCAGAGAGTCAAGTAATGGAGCTGGGCTATCAAATTTTGTAGCAGAGAAGATGAGCTTAGCAGCTTTGTTCTGAATTGATTGGATCGGTTGTGCAGCTTGCAGTCTCAAATTGTCACAGATTTTCTTTATTTTTGAGCTAGTGTTTTAAATAGTATTCGGTTGCAGTATGATATCTGTTTCTTCAAAGAGCTTTTAGATATAGGACATGTATGACATCCTCTGTCCACCTGGTTTTCTTCCGTGGTTTACATTGTCTCCATCACTTCAGTTTTCAGTCAGTAGGAAGTACACGACAACAGGATCATAAGGCCAAAAAAGAATTGTTGCATACTTGCCAACTGTTCCTATTTAAGAGGAACGGTTCTGTTTTTGGCAAAAGAAAAAGGTAATTTTTACCAATCCGTTCCTCTTTTCGTAAAACTCACCCTATAGTAAAGTATAGGAAAATGGGAAATGTTCCTCTTTTTGGACAAAAATGTGCCCATTTGTCCCTCTTTCCAGTTTTCAAATGTTGGCAAGTATGTTGTTGTGTTGCCCTCAGCGACCGACCCTATTCAAAAAAAAAATTTAAATAGGGTCGGGAAAGCATCCAATTTTGCTCAGATTGGGTGTTTTTTGAGGAAATTTTTTTGAAAATAGTGGAAAATGCACCCAAATTTCATAATTTAGGTGCTGTTAAAAAAATTATTAAAAAAAAAAAAAAATTCTGACCGACCGACTTAATTTTTTCTGAAATTCCACTAGAGGGCAACACAACCAATTTTTTTTTCTTGGCCAGATATGATATTCTCTGATTTTTCTCTCAGATCACACGTTCTCCTTCATTTGACTTTTCAGCCAAATGTCTAAATAGGACTTGGTTGCAGGATATTATCTTTATCCCAACAGCTTTTTGTCACCCTGCAGGGGCCGATTTCACTAACATTTAGCGATGGTCGCTAACCGCGTTTTGATCGCTTACTCAAAAATTATTGCTAAATAGCGGATATTAGCGATCGGTTTTTGGAGTTTAGCAATCAAAATAGGGTTAGCGACTATCGCTAAATGTTTGTGAAATGGGCCCCAGGTCTCATTAGTCCATCTTAATGGACTTCACAATCGAGATGCATTTGCTTGTGAGCTCCATCGAGATGGACTAGGAACTCTTACTCGTATACCATGTCAAATGACCTATTCATTTATGAGCACTGAATCGTGCTTTAGTCTGAATCTTGATAATGTATTCTGCAATGTTCAAAAGTGATCCAATGGCTTTACATAACCTCCGAACTACAGAGCATTAGAATTAAGCTGAATTCATACTCAAAACGCAATGCGTTGCGTTTCCGATAATTTTCACCGCAAACGGCACCGCAAATGAATTCACACTCAAAACGCAAACGGACTGCGGCAGCCGATGACATGAAAACGCAATGGAAAGTTAAGCTTTTCTCAACTCGATTTGCGTTGCCACAAATGGTGATGCGTTTTGATATCGATTGATCGGAACTCCTCAAATCTTTTACTGCAAATGCTCGGTGCGTCGTGCGTTTGCGTCGAGTCTGAATTCAGCTTTAAGGACATGTCTTATCAAAGATGAATGCAAAGAAATGCGATGATTGGAATTTTTAAATGATATTGCTCAAGATTTTCTGTAAAAAACATCTTGATTTATGTGTGAAGTTTTCTATTACGTGTTTGTATTCCATTTCTATGGTGTGCTGCTACCTCTGTAGTACCTGTTTAGTAGGTTACAATGTTGCTGTTCATAGTAATCTGTTAGTGTATGCAGCTGAGATCATGTGCAGTAGGGTACAGTTTTGTACAGAAGTTGTACTGAATATGGCTGGGGAATGTGGATGTGTATATTTTCCTTTTAGTGCAAGGAAAAAGGTTATTATCTAAATTGAGGCCTTGGTCTTTCCAAAAGTCAGCCAGATTTTATAAATTTTATTTATGAGATTATAAGGAAAAGGTTTATTATTAAAGAGACATACTTTGATTCTGTATTAAGCATTAAACATCTTGGAGCCCTGTTGAAGATAAGCTTCCTTTAGCTTACTTGGTACCAAGAACCAAGTTGGGTTTCCTTGGCGAAAGCCTAAACAAGGTGATTTGAAAACTTATCTTCTGAGAAATGCGTAGGCCTCCTTTTCTCTGGAATTTGAATCCTGGAATTCCAATGCTTAGCTATAATAAACCACCAACGGAAGGGGGGATGTAGGCTGCCTCGACAGCAATTCAATGCTTTATATCTCTCATCTTATCTATTTAGACTTAGACAATATTGGACAAATTTTGCAACTTATACAACCAAGTTTATATAGGGTTGAACTAAAGTATTCCGAAAAAGAAACTGGTACACTTTGGTTTGGTTCTATACTACTCAAATTATATAGTTGCAAAATAATTGCACATCATGTAAATTCATATGTTTCCTGTTTAATCGGTACAAAAAGTCTTTCAAATTCCGAAAATATCCTGCTTATCGGGCGAAGTAAAGATTTTTAGTAGGGCAACTAAAGTTACCATTTTTGAAGGCTACGGTGAAACATCCCCAGCGGAAAACGTAGCACACAATACCCCAAGCTAGCCCATACCAATCACTGCTTTACTCCCTCTTAGTCATGGACGAGCGGGCTTTTCAAACTCAAAAGTATACGCATGGAAGAAGAATATGAATGGATGAGAGCCTAATTAAGGTGTTCAAGAAAGGTGCTGAAATGTGTTAAAAGATGTTTTAATATTGTACCGT
Organism: Ophiothrix spiculata; assembly: GCA_000969725.1. Classification (NCBI taxonomy): domain Eukaryota; kingdom Metazoa; phylum Echinodermata; class Ophiuroidea; order Amphilepidida; family Ophiotrichidae; genus Ophiothrix; species Ophiothrix spiculata. The sequence goes on from JXSR01S029355.1 coordinate 16,399, forward strand.
TTAAACAATTTGGTTAAAAGAGAACAATCTTTCAAAAGAGTTATATGACCAAAGATTTAAATTTTAAGCACCAGTGCAATATTTTCATTTGAAATTATGTGAAGCAACAACATGGTTATTTTGAATGTTTATCCAGTGCAATAGTGGGCTAAGCGTTATACGGCATAAAATATTGATGCAACTTGTGATCGATATGTCCTGCGGTAGTTACTTGGTATTGAGCAATGGTATGCGCAGCGATGTTATCGCGTTGTGTTCAAAATTGGTAATTTTAGTTGCCTGACCAAAATTCTTTAATACGCTCGATAATCGGGATATTTTCGGATTTTGAAAGACTTTTTGTACCGGTTAAACAGAAAAAGTATCAATTTACATTATGTGCAATTATTTTGGGCTTGTAACTATATAATTTGAGTAGTATAGAACCAAACCAAAGTGTACCAGTTTCTTTTTCGGAATACTTTATATGTCAGGAATGCAACTAATGTCTTTGCTTGCTATCTGCTGCTTTTAAATTGTCATGTTTACAGTATTAAAGAAGTGTCAACTGTTAGGGTGAAAACATAGTCGGCCTCAAAAAAAACAATTTTCACTACCAATAATGACGAGTGACTCCAAATAAAATAACTTTAACACCGAGTTGATATCAAATAAAATTTCGCGCTAGATTGCACATTTTATTGAATTGCCATATACATTGGACCAAATGTTTGTTACCCGTTCTTAAGCTCAATTCATACTCGGCCTCCAAACAAAATTTTTCCTACCAAACATTTGGTCGTGACGTCACCAAATATCTGCCATCGAATTTAAACAATGAACGGATAGCAAACATTTGGTCCAATGTATATGGCAATTCAATAGCATGTGCATTCTAGCGCGAAATATTATTTGGTCTCAACTCGATGTTCAAGTTGTTTTGTTTGGAGTCAATCGTCATTTTGACGTCACGACCAAATGTTTGGTAGGAAAAATTTTGTTTGGAGGCAGAGTATGAATTGAGCTATACTTTTAATTCGATGGCAAATATTTGGTGACGTCACGACCAAATGTTTGGTAGGGAATTTTGTTTGGAGGTCGACTATGGTTTCGGCCTATGTTGCTTTTCCATGGCCATGTTCATAGTTTTGAAGATTTGTCATCTATCATTGTTTTCAAACATCAAACATTTTTGTTTCCTTTGCTGTAATGTTGTGTTTATGAAGATTTTGATTTGTTGTGTGTTTTTTCACTGTAAATTTATTGCATGTTTTATTGACCATTTTTTCTGACGTAGTCAAGTTCTGTATTCTTCTTGCCTGCTTTTCCATTGGCGCAGCCAGGGGGTGCCGAAGGGGCGTGCACATCCCAGGGGTCTGCAACGAAAAAAAATTGGACCCGTTGTCTTTTTGGAATAGGATTTATTGTGCACCCCGGGGTACGCAATCCTGGCTATGCACCTGTTTTCATCATTTCATACTAGTAGCATGGACAGTCCCTTTGAAATCCTTGCACTCAATACAAATAAAAGTCAATCATAACAAGTTATTTTTAGATAAAACATTGGCAATATTTCTTGAATATCATGGGTTCAAAACATTAAATTCTGTGAGTTGTCATGCACTATAATAGTGGAAACGTGCTAACAATATGTGTGGAAAGGCTTTGTAGATATTTTTCAGCATATTTTGCTTTCCGAGTGTTGTTGCTTTGCTGATTGTATATGGTAGCCATTCATCATTATAATATTACAGTAGTTCTGTCACCAAGATTGCGAGGCTAGTTGGCTTTACACAATGATGAATATTTGCTGGTTATAAATTTGTATCATTCTGGGAAGTAAAATTGTTGCAGATTTCATCCAGAGTGCTACATGTGAGCTCAGATCTACATAGATGTACATCCCATCAGTGCAGATTAAGTCTACCTGATGGGACCTTCTTGGATTGTCGCTCATGGAGGGTGAGTTATTGTACCTCCGGCTTTTTACGTCTCCACGTGTCACACTTCAAAAGTCTTCAATGCGGATTAGCGGGAAAATTGGCATACTTTAATCAGAGCAAGTTGCAGTACACACTACGTGAAAAGGTTTGCGCGTGAAACAAATTGCACACGCTGTATATGCGTCAAGTGAAGATTGATGTGATCTGCCCGGATATCGGGCCAAATTCCAAATATATCCGGAGGTACAGTTTTTCTCCTCCATGAGCGACACAAGATGGCGGCGATTCCAGATTCCCTTATAAAATTTCCTTGGATGGGACCTAAATCTAGATGTGGGTGTCTGAAGCTTTAACTATGTGTTTGTATCTGTGCTTATCAAGGAAGTTATAGGGGGGAACACGGTTTCTTCGCCTTCTTGTGTCGCTCATGGAGCTGAGTTATTGTACCTCCAGATATATTCGGAATTTGACCCGATATCCAGGCAGATCGCGTAAATCTTCACCTGACGCATATACAGCGTGTGCATTTTGTTTCACGCGCAAACCGTGTCTGCGTTTCATGTAGCATGGATTGCGACTTGCTCTGATTAAAGTATGCCAATTTTCCCGCTAATCCGTTGTGAAGACTCTTTAAGTGTTGCACGCGGAGCCGTAAAATGCCGGAGGTACAATAACTCACCCTCCATGAGCGACAATCCAAGATGACTGCCGTCCCATAGGATTTACACGGCGATGAAATCAAAATGGCGGAGAATCCCTGTTCCCCTCTATAACTTCCTTGGTGCTTATGCATCATTCCTACACATCATAACTATAGCTGCAAGTTACTGCCAACACATTTTCAGGTGCTGCCATGTACCATCCATCGGATACAGATTGATGTAGATCTCAAGAATCTACATTGATTTAGATCCAATTTTCAGGTGCTGGCATGTACCATCCATCGGATACAGATTGATGTAGAACTCAAGAATCTACATTGATTTAGATCCAATATCTTGTGTAGTTTGCTGCAATTGATGGGCATTCACACTTATAACAGTGCTGTCACCAAGCTCTATTGCAGCGTCGGGATAAAGTAAAAGCGCTAGGCCTACAGTTGGATTCATTTCTTCCGGTTACAGTGCTGCTTAGCAAAAACAGGTGCAATTTTTTCAACTTATACAAGTCAAGTGTAAAGATTTTGAAGTGACAGTTCAGCCTCAATGACACTGTTATCAGTACATCAGCTGTCCATCCTTGTTGAAGGATTCCTTGGAATGGTTGTGATTTCATGCTCAGGAAACAAATCCCATTTGGACCCTAGGCATGGCAATTTTCGTCTCCTTGTTTCCTTGGGCAAGAAACTTTACTTTCTCGGTGATTCGGAAGTCATGTTAAAGCCGTTGGTCCCCTGTATGAATAGACTCTTTCATGGGGTATGCATGTCATGTAAGCACAACGATGTATATTGATTGATTGGGTGACAATTGACTCCAAAATAAGCAGCATGAAAGTGTGACAAATAAGTGACTGTTTGATATTTGCAGTATTTTTTCCCAAATATTCTAAATCCTTTCCCTTTCCTTTTTTCTTTCTTTGCAGATTAAGACCCGATTGCAGTCATGTCAGTACTTCAATCTCGATTTGAACCCTACTGCATCTTCCTCCGTTACCATGTGACTTTGGGTATGACCTCTGACCTTTAACCTCAGGATGGCTTCGTGGATGTGCCACATCACCGTGGTGACCTACCTGTGCCTGGCTTTGTTGGCGCAAAAAAGCAGCAGTGTCTTGTCAACAAATGAAGGTAGGTTAAGCCATTTGTCTTTGTAGTTTGATGGCAATAGGGCAAACTACATGAGAGCATAAAATGTACATCGATGTACATTCCTGGAGTAATGATTGTACACGATGACGCGTCAACCAGATGAGGATTCTGGCTGCGTATTCAACTGCGCGTACGTGTTTCCACTTGCACGTTATACCTACGCATACTACTAAGTCGCTTGTCAATGCGTACACACTCGCAGTGTGTGAGACGCACAAACGTATAGAGTTCAATGTATATCCCAGGAATTTACATGGATGTACATCCCAAGGTCTTGTGTTGTTTGCCCCAATATCGATAGTTGACTGGTTCATGCTAGGCTGTGCTCATGTCTAATTTCAGTCAGTTCATTTTATCACATATAAACAGTTATTGCAAATAATTTAATAACATTCATACATAGAGTAATATGTAAGGTTGGATACAATACATATATATGGTGTAGACCATGATAAGAATGGTTGTAGGTTTGATTAGCACTTTTCACCAACAGCCAATCAGAGATATAAGAGAGCCCTTATCATATTTTGACTATTTTACATAGAAATGAGTTATTAATTTTTCTAAATGATTAATGATAGAACCTACCTCACCCTAGTTTAAAAGTCTTCACAAAACTGAAAAAATCTTGACAAGGAACACTTGATTTATTTTTACTTGGCCTAAAAGAAAATGACTTAGTTTTTTTACCAATTCTAGTTTACATAATCTAAAATTTTTACTTGAGTGACATAAGCCAGTCAAATAAACTGTACTTTAAAGGGGCATTGGACAAGTTCAGCGTCATCCACAAACTTTAGTACAGCCATTTCAAGATTTTTACATCATTTGAAGTGATGGTGATAATACTGGAAGCATGCAAAGTTCAACCCCTATATAGCAAAACTTATGATTTTCTTTCATTATTAATTGATGATGTCAAAAACTGAAAATACTGCCCCCTAGAATTGAAATCATCAAATTTGCTATATTTGCAAATTCAATGGAATACTTAGATTTCCTTTGATTTATCTGTAATCTCAGGGGGGTGATTTGCCCAGATTTGTCTTGATTTCCAGACTTTTTGCAATATATCCCAGGATTTTTTCATGAGAAAATCGCTAGAAAAACTGATCACACTAACTGGGAAAAAATCATGATAAAGGAATTTTAATCTGAAACTGCCTCTGAAACAATGTTTCCTGCAATATTTAATGTGTAGAAACCCTCTGGCTTGGACCCCCTGCCATGAAGATGCACCGCTCGCATTGCTCACTTCGCTCTATTACATAATTTACATTCTTCCAATTTTTTTTTTAAAACCTCAATCACAACCCTGGTAATCTACAAAGCAAATACAATGTTTTGAAACTTACATCTTTCCTGTTACACACCTTAAGAGAATAACCAAGATCAACATTCAAAACAAAATTATTGTTAGCGTTTCTGAAGGTTTTGATTTGAATTTTCTCAATATTTGGCATTTGACAGTGAGTTATTACCCAACATGGAGAGAGTACAAATCACCTACAGATGAAATTGTGACATTTTGTCCCATGCACCTTTAATTTAAATCTTGTGTACTATCTAGAACACGCATGAATCATCAGTAAGATTTGTCATTAAAATATAAACCAGGCAGGGCAATCCTATTTTTATCATAATCGTGTTATATCAATACTGTTTTGCTAAAATGACTAGAACTAGTACCGTTCACCTGATCTCCACTGCCACGGACCCAGCAATGAGCACGCGCTGCCCGGGCGAATTCACTAGGATTTTAGTTTGACTCGGAGAGTACCAGAAATGGTATACACTAAATTGAACAATATTGAGAGCCCGGAACAAGGGCATGAACTTGTCAGAAAACTTGATTGCTTCAACAGATTATAAAGAGTTACATTGTAAATAACAATATAGCGCTGTTCTATCGCAAAAATGATGAGAATACGTAGGCCCAGTGACAAACCAATGATTGAAAAATCAACGAAATAGGCATTGAGGGCAACCTTGAACTTCTTTTCAAAATAATCAGTATTGGAGCTCTGAATTTTCAAAGGGGTGATTCTAGAACAGATGAATGATGATTTTTGATAAGGCCTACTCCTCCACTTTGCGTGAGATCGGTGATTCGCCAGACCTTCATATTCTATACCATGATGCACAAAGAGAATCATCCTCTTCATTTAATAATGTTTTACCGACTTACTAAAATCATAGATTTGGAGGTCAAAAATGCCCTAAAATAGGAATACAAGTGATTCAAGTTTTGAGGATAGAGATTTGTCACTCACCAGGAATTTTCAAAAGAAGGCCTGAAAGACATGGCCTGAAATTTCATGTATTTTTTCTCTTTTTTTCAGTCACTCTATCTCCTGGATCAATGAACACATATATCGGCAGCAAAGTTGAGTTGCAGTGCAATACACCCAGCAACACTTCAATACTTTGGTTCCACAACAATGAACCGCTCGCAACAAAAAACCAGCAGTTAGTTCTGTCCAACGTAGACCTTAACGATAAAGGAACGTACAAATGCTGTGCAGGTGAATGTACCGCCGGGAATTTCGCAACCACCAGTATTGACGTAGGAGGTAAGAGAAAACCTTTTCCCGCAAAGTAAAATCGCAGTATGTACATTTCTATAAACGTGCAATACCATGCTCAAAAGTTGTATTTGCACCAACTGGCCAATGAATTAACATGATAAATTTATAAATATTTATGAGGTATAATAATATTTTTTCCTTACTTTTCCATTTCTATACAGAGGGTCCGAGACAACCAGGGACCCTGCGATGCGAATGTCGCGATATTGTCAACGTCAACTGCTCATGGGCGATGGACGATACTGGCGATATGCAGGCTAACGTGTCGCTTTATATCTCAACAATTGAAGACCGACAAGAAAAGTGAGTGCTTAATTAATGGTGAAGCTGGTGGCGCAACAGTACTTCCCTCGCCTTGCACCCATGAGCCCACAGGACTGACACGGGTTCGAACCCCGGTCTAGGCGCTGTATGTGCAATTGGTTGCCAGTCCAAACTTGCTTCCGCAGGTTTTTCTCCAGGTGCTCCGGTTTTCCTCCTGCACTTAAACTGGCAAATAAATCTGACCATCTGACAGAGGACCCTCATGGAAAGCAGTGCTAGACACTGATGAGGCTATCCTCTATAAATATGTCATATTTATTTATTTATTTATTTAATTTGGCAATTGTGTTGGAACTGTTTTTGCCCTTTGTAAAGTTTGTGGTTTGCGGATTGAGCAAAAGAAGATATCAGGGCCTTCCCATCATGTCTTGCTTCCAATTAGATATTTTCTACAGGTTGTCATGAACATCTTTAGTGATGAAACATGTCTGAAATTCAAAATTGGGATGAGGTCTGCTAATCGTGCTATGTTTCATCACTAAAGATGTTCATGACAACCTGTACAAAATATCCCATAGGAAGCAAGGCATGATGGGAAGGTCCTGATATCTTCTTTTGGATAGAGCCTTGGTTTGGTTTATTTACATTTAATTAATCTTTAAAAGATTTAGGTAAGCTTAGATTTAGGTAAGATGCAAGAAAAGACGTTCTGCAAATTGTGTATAACCATGTTATGAAATTGGGAGTTCCTCAAAGCTCAAATTTAGGTCATGAGTGTAATAATGAAGTTGCTCTTCATGTTTTCGATTTTTGAGCATGTCGTTGTCCTGTCTTGTTTTTCTCGTGCTGTAATTTATGATATTATTCCTAAGTTGTTGTTGTTTTTTTTTTTCAAGGTGTAGACTATTTTACAGGCCTCTTTGGCCTCCCAGTCTACTCCTCCATAGTAGTATTTTAATTATTTTATTGTTTTGCTGTGTTATCTGTATTTTGAATGGAAAATAAACTTGAACTTAATAATATTTTGGTTGCATCAACTGTTCCTGAGGAGTTATAATAGTCCTGTCATAGTCCCATTGTGGAGGTGACGCATATGTAAGGCTTAAAATACCTCCTTTTTCAGCATCGCTCTCACCCAAAGACCCAATAATTTTTTTTACATTTTCTCTCACTGAATGCCAAATGTTGCTCACCGAATACCAGCAATCATTCTCTCACTCAATGACCCTCAGTTTTAGACAATGAGCCCGGATATTTTTGTATTTTTCTCTCACCAATTGCTGACAATCTTACTATCACCCAGTGACCCAAGATCAAGTGATCAAGAATATATGATCATAGAATAGTTATTCAAGACCATTGTCTCGTTTTTCCCTCCAGTATGAAATGGACTATTCCAGAATGTCGAGAATCGAACCCGTCACCCAATGACAAGTTCCAGTTCTGCCAGATTAATCCCAACACAGCAGGATTTGGCCACAACAGCCAGTATGCCTACAAGGTGTTCAGCGAAAATGAGTTTGGAAAGATGACGTCGAACGAGGTCCATTTTAGCACGTCAAGAGATGGTAAGGCCTAATTAAATAATAAGATAAAATGAATTATTAGGCCAAGTAAAAAAATAAATATGTTTCTCGTCCCCTCCAGCATCGTTTTTTAAGGATTTTGAAAAATGCTGTTTATTTTTTGTATTTCATGCATAACTTACTTGTAAAAAGTGTTTGAAAAGTGTAAGTCTGTGCAATAGATTTGCTTCAGTTTAATAAGCATATTAAAGCATATTTTGTTTTTATCAACCCTCCAGTATGTCCAAAACTCAAAAATAAAAAAGGCCGCCTCCTCTTCCAATAACATGATATACTGGGTGAGTATGGGCCATTAATGGGCAATTTTGCATTGCCATTGAAATAAAAATTAAAAAGTACCTCTTCCTTCTTTTTTTTTTCAAAAACCTGGATGAGAAACATGTTTTATTTTTTACTTGGCCTTATAAGAAGAGGTTTAAAACTTTGCTACAACACTTACTTTTTGATCTGAATAATTTTGTCATCACCGTCATCAGCGGTCTAGATTGTGAGTTCTGACTGATCCACTTCTAAGATTCGCCATTGGTGGCGTCCTAGATCTTGAAGGTGTTTCCAGAAGTGAATGATAAATATTGAAAAGTTCACGCCCCCTGTCTCTATTAAGAGTGGAGCTGGTCTCTTTCTTGATGCAAATAGTCTCCCTTATTTTGCGATGTAATAGTTTATCCTCCCTGCATAATACGCGATAAAATAAATTGTTTTGTATACTTAGGCAAGAGTACCTTCATATATGATGTTTCAGGACTTCCTTCGAACTGTTTGTCAAAATTTTTCAAAATTCATGCAAAAACTGTGAACTCCAATATTTTCGCACTCAGTAATTTACGCGCATTGCAAATTTTTGAATCATTTTGCACGTTTTAATTTTCGTGCTTGTGATATTTTTTACGTGCAGCGGTATAGACATACTATTTTTTGCAGTTATTTATTTTCGTGCAAGGTGAACTAAGCGCAAAAATAAATGTAGTGCGAAATATACTACTTACGCTTACTACTGTAAGCCTGTTTTGAAGCATTTTCAAACAGTTTCCTGCAAAACTTGGTAATCTAAGTCTTATGCCTGATTTTTGCATTAATAGTTTTAAGGGTCTTAGCTTCAAGCAAGATATTCATGGAGTAGACTGCTTAAAAAATATAAGGCTAAATAAGACAAGTATATATTAACAACAGATATCACGCTAGACTAATTTCATGATGTCTTACATGACTGATGTACTGCTTTAAGAGAGTTTAATGGTTGAAACCCAATCATATGATTTAGAAAAGTTTCATCATTTTTACAAACTCTGCAACCTTTCTTAACAAAAAACATGACCCTATCCATGCTTTTTTCTCCCTGTATAGCTATACCCTACCCTCCAGACAACGTTAGTGTATGGGCGGAAAGTTCGGAGTTGATAACTGTCAAATGGTTTGCGCCCCCAAGATGGCCAATAACGCAAGTCGGCAATATTCGTTTCAAAATTGAACTCAGCCAGAAGGACACAAATGAATGGGAGGCAGTCAAGGTAAGGAGATTGCTAATTTTACCTGAAGAAGGAGTATGTTGCCTTTTGAAAGCTTCTACAGCTTATCTATTTTGCAGCACTCTTCATATGGAGAATTTTGTTTAACTCATCAGCTTTATCGATATAAGGAAAGCAAAGTAAATATGCAGTATGCCTTTGAGACAAGGTAGATACTTGACTGTGCAATTTCACCTTAATTCCCATACAAGAAGACTGTATGTACATATGTTTGATAGAGTAGATACTGCCTTAAGTTATGAAAAAGAATTTGTCGTCTGCTCATTTCTAGTACTCCCTTGCTACCCTACAAAAATGCAGTATATGCATTTATATAGCATAGCAGATACTTCTATTAAATGTAACATTTCAGTTAAATCCATTCCAAGGCCCGCTGAACGGCCAGGCAGAGGGGGCTCGAGTCCCCTCACTTTTTGACCAGGGTCCCTAGACCCCACGCCGATTTGCACCACGCTCTAGATCAGTACTGCTCTAGAGAGTAAAAACCTGAGCCCCTTCACTTTAAAAAGCGTTCCGTGAGCCCCCTCACTTTAAAAAGCATTCCGCGGGCCCTGCATTCCCATGAAAAAAGGTTGTATGTACATATATTTGATACAGTAGATACTGCCTTTAAGTTATGAGAAAAAGAATTTGTCGTCTGCTCATTTCTAGTACGCCCATGCTACCCTACAAAGTTAAAATGCAGTATGTGCATTTATATAGCATAGCAGATACTTCTATTAAATGTAACATTTCACTTAAAGGTTGTATGTACATATGTTTGATATTGTAGATACTGCCTTAAGTTATGAAAACAATTTTGTCGTCTGCTCATTTCTAGTACTCCCATGCTACCCTACAAAGTAAAAACGCAGTATGTGCATTTATATGGCATGGCTGATACTTCTATTAAATGTAACATTTCAGTTAAATCCATTCCAAGGCCCGCTGAACGGCCAGGCAGAGGGGGCTCGAGTCCCCTCACTTTTTGACCAGGGTCCCTAGACCCCACGCCGATTTGCACCACGCTCTAGAGAGTAAAAACCTGAGCCCCTTCACTTTAAAAAGCGTTCTGTGAGCCCCCTCACTTTAAAAAGCATTCCGCGGGCCCTGCATTCCCATGAAAAAAGGTTGTATGTACATATATTTGATACAGTAGATACTGCCTTAAGTTATGAGAAAAAGAATTTGTCGTCTGCTCATTTCAGTACTCCCTTGCTACCCTACAAAGTAAAAACGCAGTATGTGCATTTATATAGCATAGCAGATACTTCTATTAAACATAACATTTCACTTCAATCCATTCCCATGCAAAAAGGTTGTATGTACATATGTTTGATATTGCCTTAAGTTATGAAAGAGCATTGGTCGTCTGCTCACTTATGCAGGATTTCTGCAAGGTTATGCGTTTATGCTTTGTTAGGCAGCATGTCAAGAGGTTGTATGTACATATATTTGATAGAGTAGATACTGCCTTTAGTTATGAGAAAGAATTTGTCGTCTGCTCATTAGTGCATGAATCTGTCAAGGTACAAAGAAAGTAGCAAACATTTAGTAAATGCAAAAAAAAAATCACCCAAATGCATCTCTTTTCAAAGCTTGACTGTAATTGGCTCCATGAGTGAGATTTTCATATTGCCAACCAATCAGAAGTCCTCTTAGATGGCCAATATTACCAATAGCTTTATGCGTTTTTTTGCCAGTTATGTAGGATGTTTGTTACATAAACTTCAAAATAACATATTTGCAGTTGAAAATAACACATTTACTATTGATTTATCTGACATGATATTTTAAAATAAATTTCTGTACTGATATCCCCTTAGCGAATCAGAACACTGCACAAGAAGATAAATAAGGTGGGGATTTTCCCTGTCGGCATGGCAACAGGCCTCTTGTCCCTAAGGCCCTGTCGACACAGTTAAACTACGTCAGCATGAAGTCAATAATGCATGTTCTTATTTTTTACTGGGACAAAAATTATATTTTTAAACTATATGTACAGAGTATTTGCTGTATGTTACGAACATTTTGATTAAAAATCGCACAGGTTGTGTGTCAAAGTAACAGCTATTTAGTATAATTTAATCATGTGTTTTGACATGTTGGGTACTAAATGCCCTTTTCTTCTCAAAATATGAATATGAGTGGTGCTCTTACAAAATGAGCGGAAAGTCGCAATTGAAGATTTTGAATAAATGACTGCTAAAGTAAAAATATGGTGAAAAGATCAAATTTTGTTTTTTGACATAAAACGCATTATTACATAAGTGTGAAACTATTGATCGTGTTTTGCTATGCATACACTATAGTAATCAGTAACTTTGAAATTGATTTGCGACAATTTGTTACTGCCAGATTTTGAGTGGACTGCCTTGTATTTCGATCTCTAATTGAAGATTGTATAGAAAGAAAGTATAACATATTTTATATCATTCAAAAAAAAGCTGAGATTATAGAGAATTAAAATATGTCATAAACTCAGTTTTGAAAATTACGACTTTCTGCTCATTTTGCCAGAACACCACTCATACGAAATATTGGAATGTTTTTTATTACAATTCGTGGACCTGTATGTGTAAATAAATTTACTCTAGCCTGTGTAATGACATCGTCAGCCATGGAGCTCAAATTGGGGGGGGGGTCTCACATGATGATATACGGGTATGTGCCACGGTTTTGGAATATAATTTCGCCATTTTAGGTATATCGATGGTTGGGTTTTTGTCACACAGATCTAATGCGCCTAAATGGAAAAATTTGATGTTTTTGTGCAGAAAAATGGTATGGTGAAGGGTTGCAAAATTGACTTTTTTAGGTATAGAGAACGGTCCTTTTCGCAAAGTCTGCATGGCACACCCCTGTACAATTTTTTTTTTTTGAGAACCCCCCGGGTATTTAGGTACACTTGGTTCCTGCCTGAATCAATTCCGAGCAGAGATTTGGGTACACCTGGAGAAAATTGCGCAAATAATACTTTACACACACAAAAATAGACTCTGTTACAATATACATAGCATATCCTTTGTATTCAACAACATTGTGAACTGGTGTTTTTGTATCGTGTAAGAGACTAGCAATGATTGATTGGGATTGATTAAGACTAAATCACTGTATATTATGTGCATGAATCTCATGATTTTGTTATTTCTACGCTAATTTTGTTGCTATACCACATGGATAAACCTCGAACAAAAGTTCATTTGAATATTCAGCAAGACCAATTTACTTCCCTTTATGGTTATATTGGTATATGTGCATTAATTGGCTGCTTTATACGCTCCCGGTCAAAAGTGTTTGTGCACAAAACCTTTAACCAGCCATATCTCGAGAACCGTTCATTATTTGCGTCATAATTTTTTTCGGATTTATATTTTACATTTATAAATCTAACAGGAATTGCATTTACCCCATTTGAAAAAAGGCGTGCTAAAGATACTGTATACTTTCTTCCGCACATTCAAAAACAGAGTTTAAATTAGGCAGTTCAGGTGAAAAAAATAAGTTAAGATAAACACGTTTTTATTGTGGTAGATGGAAAGAACTTGTGATCAGCTTTCAAAAACCGTTTGAATTTTGAAAATCGGTCAATCCGTTCAGGAGATACATACATTTTTGTATCACGCAAATGACACTATTTTAGACATGCATTATGATGTATTTCT
>JXSR01S029359.1:9970-26194 GCA_000969725.1 Ophiothrix spiculata
GTCAAAAATCAACATCACCATCATGTTCCTTGTGAAAATTCCTTTCTGAAAATGTATACTTTTATTAACTTTAAGCACTTTGTTAAAAAGTTATGGTACAAAATAAATTTGCAAAAATGTAACATTGAGTGAGGTGCTTACACCCCTTAAATCTTTCGCTCCGGAATAAAATTTTCACCATCCGTCCTATTTTGACGGAAAGCGGCTCTGAGCGGCTCACAGACACCTCACTTTATGATAGCATACGATAATTGTATAGCTCTAGGGTTGTTCTCTTTGCTAATAAAAATGATGGCGCTGGATAGCTCTTTGTTTCAACTACTTGCTGGCAAATTTTCGACTAATTCGGGCTTGTAGGTGTTTTTAAGAGCAATTTGAAAAAATTGCGTCAAAGTATAAATTCCGGCCAATCGTGCACACTTTTGAGAGCAGCTGTGAGCAGCTTGCCGGAGTTAAAGAGTAAAAATCGATAGTATAATTCAGAAAATAAGCAAATACCTGAGGGCCATATTCTCGAATTATGTTTAACTAATCACTGGTTAGAGATTAAATGCGTTTAGTTAAAATTGTATTTTCGTCAAGCACTGTTTTGATATTTAAATGACGCGTCCAGTAAGCCAGCAAATTTAGTCATCAAAAATATCATCCCAGAACAATGCTACATTGATTCAATGCTGTCATGCGCTGAATATGTGTCCAAATATCAAGCATGGCAACAACCTCTCAAACGGTTTCATCTCAAGAGACCTTGAAACGCAGCCGGCTGACAATTGATGAAAAAATATATAGCCATATATTCTTAGCCTGCTGACCACCCAATTTATTGAAGTACAAAAGACAGGTGTTAATGGGGTAACATTTTGGGGGTTTACAGCCATACATGTGACTAAACGAAACATGAAGCAATTAAAAGAAAGTTTCTTCCCTCTATTTGATGTGGTAACTCTTCAACGATCCTGGCGTCATGGCAAATGCCTGACCATCTCACACAACCATTCAAGATATTCAAGCAACAAAATCCTTTGCTGTTGGTGTACAGTTCAGCTACATACCCACCAGTTTTTTCTATTGGAATGTGAGTCCCATCAATTGCATGGAGCTCTACTTCTTCCACGAACATCATCTAAAAAGTCGAGCTAGGCGAAACGCATTAAGTCTGTCTAGAGCCATGACTGTAAATATTGTCTATGAGCGATATTCAACATGTTCAAGGCAAAAACATGTTTAATTGTATCGAAAAAATTTAACAAATACTCCATGAAATTCCAAATTTAAACACATCTTAAACTACCCCTACCCTAGTTTAAATATAAACCTGTTTAACAAGAGTTTAGCGATGTTTGGCTACAATATAAATAATGTTTATTTTTAACCAGTCTTTGAGAATTACATTTATTTTAAGATGTTGTTATATTGCAATTTAAACATTGATTATGCTTAAACATTGTTCCAGAAATGTTTGTCCCATTTGATTTAACTGCTTCGGTTCGGAGATGTGAACAATTAAAGAAAGCCCTCAAATTCTACTTTGGTCCACTTTGTGAGAATAGAAACAACATTAATGAGATGCAGCACTGGAAATTATGAGAATGTGACGGTATTACTTGTATACATGTAACCATTTACAGCACAATCAATACAAACAAGTCCTATCTACTATTGAAGTTCATCTTCAACCGAATCCATACTAAAATTTTCAAATTAATGAATGGATCTTCTTGATACTCTCATATTTAATTAATTGATATAATCTGTCACTTTTGGTGAGAATATCGGGTAATTTATGATGCAATTCCCCAAACAATAGTTCAAAAACGTATTGTAATGAAAATTGTAAACCAATAACACTTACAGTTACAAACCTTAACACAAACCAAGGACAAATGAGAAGATAAGAACCCAAGTAAGTTAATGATTCATGTGGCCTGTCAATCAAACAAAACAGTACCGAATCAACCAGATGCACCAACCTGTTTAATATTTTAAAGCAATACTATAAGATTTTGATCAAAAATTATTTATAGTAAAAACATCATAAAATGAAGGAATATGACTATCTAAAAGCGTTTTTAAGTGTATTTTGTCAAAAAATTGTTTTGCCACTGAACATGCTGAAAAGTCAATAAAAAGGACATGCATGCTTTCCTATATACTAATACATGCTGAATTAAATTCGGGATCCCAAATTTAATTCAACATATGGCCATAACAGAAAAAGTAAGCATCTTTGAGCCAAATCGTTTGGAGGGTATTCATATCTACCAAAAACAAACCCAATAAGCCCAAAAAATCAAAAGTCATGGTTGACAGGGGGCGCTTCATTTTTAACACTTTATAGTATTGCTTTAAACCAATAATCCAATCTAACTCTTTCACCCTGGAATAAAATGTTCATCATCCGTCCTATTAAAGCGGCTCGAAGACACCTCACTTTATGATAGCATATGGTAATTGTATAGCACCAGGGTTGTTCTCTTTGCTAATAAAAATGATAGCGCTAGACAGCTCTATCTTTCAACTGCTTGCTGGCGAATTTTCAACCAATTCGGGCTTGTAGTTTGTTTGTTTGTTTGTTTTTTAGAGCAATTTGAAAACATTGCGTCAAAGTTAGGAAGCAAGTCTGAGAGATGCTTCTCCTTATCAAATGATGTTTTTTAGCCATTTCCATTCAACGTTTTCTTTGTTACATCACCAATGGTAAATCTTTAAAGATTAAAGGGGCTTGATCCAATTTTTCTAAATTTAGTTTTCAAAGTCATATGACAAATAACCACTCAAGAGATCCAAATGTCAGCTAAATCAGTCAAACCGTTTTGATTTTATGGGTAATTTTGTAGTTCAGAGCCGCCTATACGTTACTGTGTAAAATCAATTATGGTTACCATAATTAGACACATTTTCATATATATCTCAAAAACGGAATATATCTCAGCCATGAAAATTCACATGGTCTATGAGAAAAATATTAGCATTTCTTTGATACCAAAATCTCAAGAAGTTTGAAAACAAGTTGAGGCAATCGGACCATGCTCTTTTAACAAAACAAACCACAAAGATTTTGAGGTCTTAACCAAATGTGCCATAACTTTTGAAACATTTTGAAACGGCGAACCAAATAAGAAAAACAAGAATCTTGTTAAAGCCAATAGTATAATATTATAAAGTTTGTTCAAAATTGTACCCTGCAGTCAAAGCTTGTTACGTTTTTATTGGGACACCTTGTAAAGTTTAAAGTTTTTCTCACATGACAAATTTGTTGTCATTTATTATGTCTTTTTTATGTTCTCTAGAAGAGAGTCCAAAAGAAGAAAAACAAGATGGCGAAAAAGATTCTAACTGGAAAGAAAAGATGGATGAGAAACTATCAAAACATGATTTGGCTGGTAAGGAAAGGACTAGACTTATCGTAAGGCCTAAAAAAAAAAAATAGTTTGATTGGCGTAACCCGACCTACCCTAATTTTACCACCGACCCTAGATATTTTTTTTTTTTTTGAGCATGGTAAAAAACCTCCAAATCCCAAATTTAATGGGAATCGATTCATGGGAGCCCAAGATATGGCTTGTAGGACATTCAAAATGACAAATAAAAGATGTGTTACAGAAAAAGTGAAGATGTTTTTGTATATGTGCCATATATATTGTATTCTTGTATGTGAAACATAGACTTAGAAAATAAAAAAATTATAAAAAAAAAAAAAAAATCCGACCTACCTACCTACCCTATTTTATTTTCTATGTTACGCCAATCAAACAATTTTTTTTTTTTTGGCCTAAGGTTTCTGTTGACATGCCTTATGTCGACATATCTTGACATGTCGATATGAAATCTCATTTGTCGACAAAACTGAGCTAGTAAAATTTCATATAACTTACGTTTAATTATTAATTTTTGATTGTTTATATATTATAATACTTATTAGTTGTTAGTCATATACAACCGTTTTTTTAGTTATTAAGATGATTCACAACAAAAAAGTTACAAAGTATCAATTCTATATCATCCATTTGTCGTACACAGAAAGAAGTACAGTGGCACCCCGGCTGGTATCACCTGCATGGGTTGCCATGATCTTTCAGATTTTGCTCTAATTGATGTCAGGGATTCACTTTTTGGTCAAACAAATAAGTTTGCCCAGAAGAATTCATATTCCATTTCGTTCAGATTTTATGGCCCGTTGAAGATGTGGCAAATTTGCCTTCGATTTTTCCATAATTGCTTCACGGCACGACATAACCACTTTGAGATGGTTTATCTTTGGAAATACATTGATTATGACAATCAAATTGCTTGTAGTCCTTATTTGGCTGGTGGTCATTTGAAATTTGATCAAAACATTAAGATATGGAGAGAAAAAAATTGTTTGGATAAGTTGAATGACCCGTTTTAGACGTAGACTTACCTATTATATAGTAAGCTAGTGGCACTCCGGTTGGTATTACCTGCATGAGTTGCCATGATCTCTCAGATTTTGTTCTAATTGATGTCAGGGATTCATTTTGTGGTCAAACAAATGAGTTTGAACCGAAAAATTTATATTCCTCAAAGATGTGGCAAATTTGCCATCAATTTGGCAAAAATGGCTTCAGAGCATGACATAGCCACTTTGCAATGTTATATCTATGGAATTAGATTGTTTATGGCATTTAGATTGCTTGTAGTCATTATTTGGTTTGTGGTCAATTGAAATTTGATTTGACCAGTGACCCAACCCACTAACTGTGACACTACCTTAAAATAACTCACTAACCATGATCCAAGCCTAACCCTAAAAGCATACCCTACCCATACTCCTAAGCCCTGAACCCTAAAAATTCGGATGGGTCCTAAAGTATACTTGGTCCAAAGGATTGATAAAGGAAACTGCTGTAAATGTTTGGTAATAATCCTATATTTCAGTTTGATCAAGAAATATTGTTGCTGAAGTTGAAGCTTTTGATACACCTCATGCAGGCATGACCTCCTAACTATACTCTATTAACCTTGAAGTATGCAACCAACAAGAAATCAGACTGTGTTATGAGACCCATAGCATATCCCTTGTATTCTTCAACATTGTGAAGTGGTTATTCAGTATTGTGTAATAGACTAGTAATGATTGATTAGGATTGATTAAGGCCAAATCACCGCGTATTAATATTTTCATGCATGAATCATTCATGATTTTAGTATTATTTTTGGCTAATTTTGTTACCACCACAAGGACAAACATTAAAGATAATTTCATTTGTATATTCAGCAAGATTGGGTATATGGTTATGATTCGAAAAGTACGGACTAATTTATTTCCATGTATGGTCATATTGGTTTTTGTGCGTTAATCGGCTGCTTGTTGCATACTTCAAGATTTACAGAGTATACAATTTTTAAAGGGGTGGATTCCTCATTTCAGTTTACTGCTACAATAAGATCAGTGGCATACCATGTCTATTCTCGATTAAGTAAAACAACTACTTTGTTTTTGATATCTTTTTCTAACCATATCAACATCATCTTCCACCAATATAATTTGTTATTTGATATTGGTCGACACGTAGAAATTTACAGACAGCAGCATTCGGCGACCAACAACTGAAATATTGATGGTGCCTATAAATTTTGACAGGTATACAATAGGTTAGCAGCCAACATGTAGAGTTAGCGGTGTTTCATGAATATGGGCCCTGGGCTGTATTTCATAAAGATTTAAGAATATTCTTTTAAGTTGGACTGTGGGAATAGTAATCATTCCTAAATCTAGAAATATTAAAGACGTTTTGAACAATGAGTTCTATTTCATAAGGCAACTTTGGATGGTAAATGTTAGTATACTTATTAGTTAATTTCATTTCCATTTAAAACTGTTAAGAAAATTTAAATAAAACAGAAAAATTCCTATCTTTGTTAAAATTGTTCTTAACTTCATAGGGTCAAAGGTCAATCATACATAACTTCATCTACATATCTACATATTTAAATCATTGAAATAAATTGGTTTTGAAATAGGAAATAGTATCATTACTGAGTTAAGCATGCTTAAAATTATCTTGTTCAGAAGTTACTTCAGAACTTTTACTTAAGAATATCCCTTTATAGTTTTATGAAATAGAGCCCGGTGTGTTCTAATCTGATTATGGCCACTTATATCATTTTATTTTTTTTATTCCTTTCAGGAGCATGGGATACTCTTTATTCTATTTTAGGAAAGAGGCCATCAGAAGAAAAGCAAAATGTGGAAAGCAATCATAATTGCAAAGAAGGAAATTCTACATCCTCAGATTTGAGTGGAAACAAAGAAACTGTCAAGAAATCAACAACAACAAGGAACGCGGCTGGTAAGAAAAGGACAAGTCACCATATGAGTGTAAGAAAGTCATATCAGCAATAGCTGCCATGAGTCATAAAGTTGTATTGCACACTGATATAATGTGCAATCTTGGATCAGTGGCTCTTGGAATGGTTCGTCAAGTGACACCGTCACCTTAAGAACCATTTCAAGAGCCACTGACACATGAGAGAGAAATTGTGAGGGATTTTTCACGTGTGACAATTTGATAAATAAATATTAACTTATGGGAGCTATTGCAGATATGATTTTCTTGCACTCACATGATGAAGTATAGTAGTGCAGAAAGGGAGGCAAGTTGCCCTGGCGCCACCTCTAGTTGGACTAATATTTATTTGAGTTAAAGGTGTGGGGTTTTTTTTACTTCTTGGGGTTTCATTCTTCCAGATGTCAAAGTTGGCCGGTTAAAACCATGCGGTCACATTCTTGTGACAATTTGTTAAATAAATATTACCTATGGCAGCTATTGCAGATACTAATTTCTTACACTCACATGAAGAACTATAGTAGCTAGATAGGGAGGCAAGTTGCCCTGGACGCCACCTCTAGTTGGACTAATATTTATTGGAGTTAAAGGTGTTTTTTTTTACTTCTTGGGTTTCATTCTTCCAGATGTCAAAGTTGGCCGGTTAAAACCATGCGGTCACATTCTTGTGACAATTTGTTAAATAAATATTACTTATGGCAGCTATTGCAGATACTAATTTCTTGCACTCACATGAAGAACTATAGTAGCTAGATAGGGAGGCAAGTTGCCCTGGATGCCACCTCTAGTTGGACTATTATTTATTGAAGTGTGGGTTATTTTTACATCTTGGGTTTCATTCTTCCAGATGTAGGTTTGTTTTTTGCTTGTTAGTTTGTGAGACATTTTTTTATTATTTTATTTATTTATTTATTTATTTTATTTTTTTTTTGGGGGGGGGCTTGTCAGTTTTTCAAAGCTAGAGGAAACAATTTGGGTGTACCTTTCTGACTATACTAAATTAGAGGTGCCAGTTTCACTTCTTACCTCAGGCACCTGACATACTCGCTTATGCCACTGTAAGGACAAAGGGTTGGATATTGTGCTTTAAAGAAGATTGTAGTGATGAATTTTTACCAACAGAATTTTGTGGGGTGAATGGGTAATAATCTAAATTTCAAAATTTTGCAATGAAAAATGCTGCTCACCTATTATAGCTATCACTTTTAATTAAATTAAATTCAACCATTAAATGTTAAGAATTGCAAGAAGTGCAATGACATCATGTTGTGACATAACTTTCCTTTGAATGTATAATTTTAAAATTCTGGCTTTGAAGATGTGATGTAATTGACTTTTTTGATCCATTAAGTGTTAGCAAAACAAATTTTACCCATGAAAGTTTTAACAGGAGACTTTCTAATATTTCGTCTGACAAAGAATCATTTACCTCATTCACTACATTGCATCAGCAAGCCCTCAGAAACAGTGGGTACAACCATATGAACTATAGCATTCAAAACCCAGAATCAGATAAAGAACAGATCACACAACAGGAATATCATCTGGTATAACCCTCCGTACAACGCTAATGTTAAAACTGATATAGACACAGATTTCTACACATTGTTTCCCAAAGGACCACGTTCTGAGCAAGATTTTCACAGAAATACCCTGAAAATTACTTACTGCTGCATGCAAAGAGTTTCTTTTATCAAACTGTTAATTGCAAGTGGTTTCTCAATCACCCATTCTCATCCGAAGGCCACAGTTTTAATCATTCCAACTTTCGCTCCTGATGAGTGCAGCCTACATGGTATGGTCATACGAAACAACGTTGTAGAGTGATGTTGTGATCAAAAACTGAATATTATGAAACATATTCGACATATTCGACGACATATTCGAAATCACTGATCTTCAAAATTTTGTAAACGGTGGGCATAAAATTAACAAATTGAGCAAAAAAGGGGGTCGTTTGGTGCAGGCTCTCAAAAAATCAGGGTAATGGATGAGAGACACCATAAAAAAGATGGTTATAAGGTAGAACTTCAAAAAATTAAGGGGTCATTGGGTGACGCCGCTAGTTGCACGCTGCGTATTGCGTAATGCATCGTTCAATTCCATGTACGCGTACGCGTAACATGCTCGCGCTTGTATGGCAAGCTTCATTTTAAAGGAAAGGTAAAACTAAAATACATTTACAATAATTAACATGGGGCATTTGATGGTTATATTTTCTCTGATTTATAGAAACAACAAACACATTTTTAGATAATTATGCCGTTAAATTTCTTAATCTTTACAATTATATTCTAGGCCTAATCGTTGTCGTGTATGAATTAGATTGATAACTGCTCTTTGCTTGAGGCTCTAAAATTGTACAAAAATAATGTACCTTGTGTTGAAGTCGAAGAACAAGGAGAGGAAACAAAACCAGTTCATAAAGCAGCCAAAAAGAAAAGACGTGAAACAAACTCTGGTCATCATGAATTTGTAACTTGTGAAATATGTCAGGTTAGCTTTGGGTCACCAGAATTTTTGTGCTTACACGAGTTGAAGGAACATTATTGGATGAAGTGTGAATTTTGTGAAGACGTTGTTCCTGATGACATTACATTACAAATGCACAAGATGTTGGAATGTCCAGAAAAATACAAAGAAGTAGATACTCTATCCGTGAAAGGAGCGTTGAATAGTGATATTCAGACTCAAGCTTTAGAAAATGCTGGTCAAAGTGACTTCTCTGGATGTGTGAAGAAAAAGACAATGTTTATTTGTAACGTGTGTGGTGGTTGTTGAAGACGGGGATTTTTTAGGGATGCATATGTCTATTCATACTGTGCACTACAATGAAAAATGCAAGCCAAGTGATACAAAAAATGAGGAAAATCATGGTGCAGAGGAGGCATATTGTAGCAACTGCAAAACCAATTTTTCTTCAAAAGTGGCTGCTGAAAAGCATAAGTCAACAGTTGTGTTAGTCAGTGTGCTGTATCCAAGGACCTGTGCATTATGTGAAAGAGAAAATTGTGTCGTTTACAGTGAATGCGATCTATTACAGCATAACAAGTTGTTCAAATACAAATGCCCGTTTTGCAGTCAGCATTTTCCAGTCCAAGCAGGGTACTTGCATCATTTGAAAATAAGTCATGATTTAGAAGACAAGAAACGATGCACCGGATGCAATCAATTATTCGGATCACAAGCTTTTCAACAACATATGAATAAGTCAAATGCAATGTTAAAGAATTTTGAATGTAAATGTTTATCATGTGGAACTGTCTTTGATAGTGTCGACAAACTAAATGATCATGATGCAGAACGTAGAGCTCATGTGTGCCGTGTTTGCTCTCTTCATTTTTTGACTAAACATGATTTCAAACATCATCTTTAGACTAGCCATAACTTGAGTGCTAATAATAAGTATTCAGCATCACAATACACTTGCAAACATTGTTTGAAGTCATTTTCAAAAATGAGTGAGTTATCGGCACATGTGAAACAAGTCATGTTGGAGGGCCAGAAGGCAGGAGTGATGCCATGTGCTTGGGAAAACAAACTGGCAACTTGCTTTGGCTGTGGAATGTCATTCCAAAATCAGAGTGATCTCAATATGCATAAAGCTGTGTGGCGATACCAATGCGATTACTGTCACAGACACTTCAGGAAAAGATCCAAATTTCTTGTTCACATGAGTGCTCATCCACAGAACGTTAGCTTGGAGTGCCAATACTGTAAAAAACTGTTTCTTTCTGAATACCTAAAGAGAAATCATGAGACTAGTACATCATACAAGCCCAACTCCCATTCATGTAAACAATGTGGAAAAGAAATCCAGGCAAAATGTCAACTTTCCCATCATAAGAAAAAATGTGAAAGTAGACAGACTAAAAAATCGAGAAAAATCCAAAAAAGGGAAAGAAAATTGAGTAATGTAACTGGTGAGGTATGCATCATATGTAGGGCTAGAATCACAGGACGTGAGAGATCAGAACATTTGAAGGAGCATAATACAAGCGGTGATTTGAGCTGTGCTTTTTGTAAAAAATCTTTTAAATCAGTATACAGTTTTAAATTCAGACTCCATTGTAACACATTTGAAAAAGTAGACACAATGTGTACTGTTTGCGAAAGTCATTTAACAGCATCATGCCAAGTTGAAGCTCATATAAAATCATGTATTAAAGGTACAACGTGTGGATTTTGTCAGATGAAGATCAAGCCAGATACTTCGATGCATCAGCAGTACACTCATGCTTCTGTAGATACTTCCGAGGGTGAGGTAGTTGGTTACCAATGTACCAACTGTGACATGTTTATGGAAGCGCTTTGTATTAAGAAATATCATGAGGATTTATACAGATATGGGTGCCAGAAATGTAAGCGCCATTTTCAATCTTTTGAAGAGCTTGTAAGTCATTTGACATATTCAGATACACTGTGGGAAACTTTTATATCGAGTGGTAGCAAAGTATTTGTGTGTTGGTATTGCAGAGAAGTGGTGGAAACGGAAGAACAGAAATACGAGCATGATGCTCTGTTCGTGTTCAGATGTCAACAATGCAAACTGCATTTTAACTCTGCTGCAGAGATGGTGTATCACTTCAGATACGGACACCAGGATTGCTATGAATGTGATATTAGTCTGGTTTCTAATTCTACGATGTGTTACAGTTTTATTTAGAAAACTCAAGCTGCGAGAGGCTACAGACCAACCAAGTAGTATCTAAACGGGGAGGAAAGAAACATCAGATTGGGAAACAATGTTTCTATGTTTACCCCAAAGGTGTTATACCAACAGGCAGCATAGAAACTCCTGAAAGTATGCAACAGCGTATAAGTAGGTCAGAGGAAAGAATCATTTACACATGCAGAAGGTGCAGTATTACAACATTTAGCAAAATTAACGCAGAACAACATGAGTGTTTGGTTTGCCGGCATTTTTTGAAGCGTTTCTATGGCAAATATGCAGAAAGAAACAGAGAGAAACATGAATTGAGTTGTGTACCAAACCGATTTATCAATACTGATAAGAATTTGAGCAGGATGAAAGTTGGTGTAGATGAGTCCGATTCCTCAGTCACAAATTTTGCAGATCAGGTTTCTGAATTACACACCACAAATGAAAAATTCATTGCCAGAGACATGTTTAGTGATCTCATTGAAATCAAGAACAGGGTTTGTGGAAATTGCACAAAGAAAGATGAGGTCATGGATGTAAAAGTGGTAGCTAATATGACACAAGACAGCATGGAAGAAAACAGTTGTTTTGCGGAGAACAACATAGCACAGAATGATTCTTTATCACAAGATGCTGACAAAGATTCAATTGAAGGGAAGAATGAGAAAGGGGAAATCATGACAAGAAAAGATAGTGCATTAAGAAATGAAGATGGTAAGGAAAGCATGGACATAAATGAACCATTTTCGTTTAGCACATCTGTGGGCAAAAGAAAAAGAAGGAAGATTGTGAGATTTGACCCCACACCTGAACCAATATGTACAAAGTTCATGAAATTTGGTGCAAAATCAACTTTGAAATCTCATGTGGAAACCTTCACATCATGTTATTGCTCAAAGGAGTTTGAAGTTTATGCAGACTATTCACGCCACTGGGAGGAGAATCATTTCAATAATATCAGATGTGTTTGTACTCAATGCGTCGAAGAGTTTGAGCTAGCGTGCCAGGCTCTTCGTCATGGTTATTTGCATAAGTGCCGATATTGCAAAATGCATTTTAAAGTGTCCAAACTTCAGCAGCATAAACAAAATTGCAAGAAGTGCTCTTATTGCACAGACATGCGATTTCAAGATATAGAACAAAAGGATCATCATGAAGCATGTCACCGGATACAATGGATTGAACGTAGAGACAATACAGATGATGTCATTATAGTAGCAGAGGGTCCTTTAATCCCAAATAATTGTCAGACATCAAAATTATCTACTACAGGTGTTGCCAAAGATGATAATTCAAGAGTTAATGCGAGCCAAAGAAAGGTGTCCATTACGGATCAGTTGACTTCTAATAATAAGGTAGAAATAGCACCTACACAGACAAGCCATGTCAGTCCAGTACCAAGTCATAAGAACATATCAACTTCTGCTTAAATTTTGAATGCTGATGGAATTAGCAATACAACAAATATTTTTTGGGAACAGAAACCAACAGCAGACTCACAAGCAAGAGGTGATCCAGTAGTAGGTTCACAAGCAAGAGATGTGCCTCCTAAGGCACTGGCATCAGATTCTGATGAAGATGATGACATGTCTGGTATTGAAATTAATTGGGGAGACCCACAGTCTACAGCATCAATACCTAAGAAAAATCAGGTGATGTTGAAATCACCTTTGAAGAGAGAAGGTTACCTTTCAAAGTGGATGCTTCTGAAGCTAGAGCAGTAATTCTAACCCTTTTAAATGATAATTTACAAGATACAGACGAAATGACAGCAACACAAGGCAAAGATTCCTGTGATAGAAGTGGGCCTTTAGGAAAACCAGGTAGCAAAAAGTATGATAAGAAGTGGATGTATGTTAATATTCCCCAGAACTTGGTAGCTACGTCATCCTTGAGATTTTTAAGGTGCATCATAGCGCCAAATTCCCTGCCTGGATTAGATCAAGGAGCAACAGTAACCCTTTCTTGTGTGTCTCTGCTAACTGGCACAGCAGATGGCATGGTAACTATATTTGTACCGGCTGTTAGAAAGTCAAAGGTACCAATAACTGCTGATAGAGTGACCAATACTGAAACAAAACCTATTTATACGCTTGATTGTTATAATGTGCAACAATGTGTTACGACTGTTTCAAAGGATGGAGAAAATATTATAGTATTTCGCGTTCCTGAAAAAGTTGTCGGTACATTTACCCCCTTCATAGAGTTATATCATAAAACCGAGAAAAGGTTGTATTTTTCTGTAATCTTCACTTCTCACGATTGTAATTATGATGACATCTTGGAAAAAGCAAAAACATCTTTAAAAGTTCCCATTGGCCAAAGAAACATTGATTCTATTGTAATACAAAAAAAATTGTGTGGTCAGTTGACTTTATCTATTGTTTTAGGTTATAAACTGAGTGTAATTAGTGTTTACAGTTCGAGGTCGCATTTACTACAATAATTTTACTGTCGTTATTAATTACAACATGCGGTCAGACATACTTTTTGCAATTATTTATAACAATCATGTCGCATTATATTCAGGTATGTACACAAGCACCAAACCAATTACGAGATGTTGTACGAAAGAGTCAATCAAATACCATATTTATGGAGCTTAATTGGACTAAGGTCACTTGTAACGCTTGACATAGTTTTCGCATTATGTTTACAACAACCAGATCCGAACACACAGTGTGTGTTTAACGTTTAATGCATTACTTTCAACTTGATTAAAATCAATCTATCTCAATGATGGAAATTGTTGTCATTCTTTCTTTAATGCAACGATAACCCGATTGTAATAATAATGGGTCGGACTTATTACGACAGCAAAATTTATTGTAGTAAATGCAGCCTCGTCGTTTGTTTGACCCTGACCAAAGTCTTAAGGGCTACAAATTAAGATGCCACTGTCGCAATCAATAGAAAACAAACAAATTTTCCTTTTGGAAATATTGAATGTTCATTGACAAAACATTGAGCAATGTCAACAAGTGATATATAGTTTAAAAGCTTATAATGTCATCATTTTCAATATGGACAAATCAGAAAATGATTTTCCCAACTTTGTTCGAGTTTCATGGAAGAAAGCTATATCACTTTATACCCTATAGATTTAGAGGGGAGATATTAGATTCAGTTTCACTTTTATTCCTGCATTTTCCTGAAGTCGAAATTGTAGAGTGTCAACGCCATGTGTTAATGTGGTAAATCAGGACAAGGGGCAAATTATTGAATGATGGATCTGATCTTTTCAGATATCTGAGAAGACGCATTGTAAAAAATATAGCGTCGGCTTGTTGTCGTTCAAGATTAGCTAAAGACTGCTAAAAATATACCTTTTTTCCAAATTGAAATTGCAAAGTTCTCTAACCTTGTCATGTCTAGAAATAGGGGTTTATTATAATTGAATACACCAGTACAAGAAAACCCCAACTCCAATAGCTCCCTTCTGTTAAGTTCTGTAAAATATAAATGCATATAAATCTCAA
The DNA here is from genome assembly GCA_000969725.1 of Ophiothrix spiculata. Taxonomy (NCBI): domain Eukaryota; kingdom Metazoa; phylum Echinodermata; class Ophiuroidea; order Amphilepidida; family Ophiotrichidae; genus Ophiothrix; species Ophiothrix spiculata. The sequence continues at coordinate 24,424 of JXSR01S029359.1, forward strand.
ATCACTAAAAAGCAGTTCCATGTCTACATCACAATCATAGTGTCACATTTGACCTTGTAGTTGACTTTTTTAGACATTGTTAGATAATTTTGATAAACAGACAAAACATAATAATGCTTGAATAGAATCATCAAGAATGTCAAAATAAACACAATTAAGATTTTCATTGGAAAATCCAGAAATTTCCAGACGGTTTCGACAGACATGCTTCTGTCTTCATCGGTGGTTGGTTGTGATAATAGCTGATCCAGTCGGATGCCATTTTCTGACGTCATCTGAATCAGCTGGTTGTACAAATGACTTTAATGGAATGCCCTCTCGTCGCTGTTCATTAGGTTTTCACTCTTGTTTATGCCTCTCTTTCTTCTTACCCAGATCGCTTCCCTTATCCATCTAGTGTTCCTGGTATCGTCCATAGCAAGTATATCTGCATTGTCCCAGTTGATAACATGGTTTTCAACCGCAGCATGTTCCGCAATGGAAGATTTCATTTCAGCGGATTGAGATGCTTTCCGCGCGGAGCGGGTGAAATTTTGATTTGACGTTTTCACCAGATGAAATGATAAAATCAAAATTGATTTCATCTGCAAAGTCAAAGGGAAGCGATCTGGTCCAAGTAGTAAAATAGAATTTACTTACTGCGATCGTGTGAGGTGATTCATAAAATAAAGAATTATCAAAAATCTACTTAAAAATATAAGCACTGCCCCATTGAGCATGGTAACTAATTATCAGCCTACATGTATAAGAAAATAACTCCATTATTCTGGTTAAACAACACACTTGAAACTTGGAGCACATAATATTACAACAAATTTGTACTATTTCGTTCTGTAAGTATAATCTGCAGTCATTTTCAAAAAACTGAAAATGATGTCATCAATGAACCAAACCCATCATATTGTAAGTTGTACAGAAAGATTAGAATCTGTTGATAAAAACCTGTTAGTATATGTTCCCAAGTTTTATATATACACTAGCCATTTAAAGTATTTCCACACTAACACATTATTCAGCCATATCTCACAAGGCGTTTATAAGGAAACTATCTGGAAATTTATGTTGCTTTTGGTCAGATCTGATAGGTGATCTAGTTAAGTGTAAAATTGAGCTCCAAATGGAATCAACCCCCTCACGTACGGGTTGGGGGCAACAACACAAATGGGTCGAAAAACATGATTTTTAGGTCAAATTTGATTTGACAACACCTGGGTCAAGGTCACTTCACCACTCAAGTTGAGGAGTCATATGGAATGTGTATATGTATTAGACAAGCAGGTGATTAAATGTTCTGGTCACGCTTGACTTCGCCAAGATAATGCTTGAAAAGCAAACGAAAAGTGATCCTTCAAGGCCCCACCAGTTTACAAAAATAGGGCTGTGATGAATGTGGAGTGTTTTGTGACTGTATATGACAGATTGAAAACCTCTTAAAACCTTTTAAAATGTCATATACCGCCAGGGACCTTTCCACTTTTACCACAGCCCTATTTTTGTAAACTGAGGCATTGAACGATCATTTTCGTTTGGATAGTGTTTAGTTAGAATAATATCTGTAGATGCGATTTTCATCAAAACACAAAAATTGAATATTTTATCACTTCAGTAGCTGTTTTTTACAAAATCATCATGTGTGACTTTCCTCACATTCTGCCAGAGCACCCATCATTTGTTACCATTTCTTATTAATATCTTGTTTATTCTTTGTAGATGAAAGTCCAGGAGAAGAACAAGATGTTGAAAATGATCCTAACTGGAGAGAAGAAGACAA
>JXSR01S029361.1:0-34053 GCA_000969725.1 Ophiothrix spiculata
CCCCTCCATTTTGTGACACAAGCAAAAATTCTTGGTGTGTGGCTGCAGGATGATCTCAAATGGGACAAAAACATCAATGCAAATAGCATTGAATCAAATAGGAGACTGTACAAGTTGCGCACACTAAAGAAATTTGGCTTTAATGACACAATGCATTTATAAAGGCTATGTCAGACCATTGTTAGAATATGCCAATGTTTTTAGGAATTCATCAGTAACAGACTCTCAGTGCAACTTCTTTAACAACTTCAGAAACATATGCTTGCAGTATTATCCTTGACCAGTACTAAATATGCATACAACAACAAAAATCTCTCAATGAATGCGACATGGACTCTCTATCTGATAGGAGGGAAAGTCCTTGTCTGAAGTTCATACGTACTCAATTCATACGTACAATTGACCTCATCCCTCCTACCAGATTTAGGAGCCATGGGAGGAACTTGCGAACAGCCAACAAGGTCTCAAGCCTCCGAGCAAGAACGAGTAGGTGTCAATTTAAAATTTGATAGATGGGAACTTTACAGTGAAATTCAACATTTGGAATTTTTGTCCATTGTTTAACCTCAGAAATGAATTGAAAAATAAAAATTTATAATTCTTAATTAATTTTTTTTTTTTTGGGGGGGGGGGAACCTAGAACAAAAACTACGATAAAAAAAAATTCTTGATATACCATAGATTAGTAAAATTTGCAAAAAAACACTGCTTTGCATAAAAGTATATTTGTAAATTGTATGGTGTACATTTGTATGTGATGTAGCACACGATTCTCTTTTTTCTTTTTAGAACCACATTTTCCAAGCTTTAAATATGGCATCTTAATAGAAGCTTTAAAAATGGCATTATATGTTGATTTATAAGAAAACAATGCATAAAATACTTTTTATTGTCCTTATTTTTCTTTGTATGTTTTCATCTTTGTATTGAAAAATGCATGCATTTCCTCAAGGTACGCACTTGATGTGCTGCAATAACCTACTATCACGCATCATTATCAGTACCGTATGGCAATGACTTGTATTATAGCAGATGCTGTTTGTGTATCATTGCAAGTACACAATTTATTAGCCACATGTTTTCATTGAAGTGACAAATTTGTCAATTCATTTGTGAAGTGTAAACAAACCTGATGTTGAGCTCTACTACTATTTGCCCATTCCCTATATTGGTATGTGAATGCGAGAAAGTTGTATCTGCAATATAGCTGCCATATGTAACACCTTGTCACTGGAATGCGAAAAAAGAAATCACAATTTGCCTCCCATAATTATGTCAGTGGCTCTTGGAATGGTTCGTCAAGTAACACTGTTATCTGAAAAATATTTCAAGAGCCTCTGACCCCCTCCTAGGGATGGCGGTGACACTCATAAAGACTCCCAAAAAAGTATCGCCTCGTCTCGAAAAAATGGCTCGTGCGCCAATACGGTACTCGCAAACGTAATTTGCAGATATTGTGAACAAGCGCTGGAGTTTCAGCTTTTATTTGACACCCTATTTCTGATAATTGACTGAGAAACACCGAAGTTATGAACATTTAAATCCCTCAAGGTCAATTTTTAAAAGTTGCTAATTTCATTTTTTTGCACTGTACAAACCAGTAGCGCAGACCTGAGGATCAAGATGAGGTGAGTTTGGTCATTGAAGCTCGTGCTTTTTTTTTTTCAAACCATATGTCATTGGATTCTTACCATCATCCATCAAGATATTGTTTGTTTTGTTTTGTTTTTGTTTTTTCATCTTATTAATGATGAGAAACAATATAAAACTTCAGATTCAACTGGTAGGCGTTACAAGCCTTAAAAAAACATCGCGCATCGTCCTTTGTGTGGTACATGCGCCATGTCTTTAATACCAGTAATGACTACCTATTGAATGCCGTTTCTCTCGTTTTTTTATTATTTATAACCATGAATTAATGAAAAATTAATGAAAAAATCCATATCTTGATCATTGTTTCTGGATAATGCTTAGATTCCAATGACCGCGTGTTCCAGTGACTAAACAAACCTCATTATCATCCTTACTCTTGCGTTACTGGTTTGTACAGTGCGAAAAATGAAATTAGCAACTTTTAAAAATCGACCTCAAGGGTTTTAAAAGTTCATAACTTCAATGTTTCTCAGTCAATTGTCAAAAATAAGGTGTCAAATGAAAGCTGAAATTTCAGCACTTGTACACAAATTCTTAAAATTACGTTTGCGAGTACCGTATAGGCGCACGAGCAATTTTTTCAAGACGAGGCGATACTTTTTTGGAAGTCTTATATTTGGAAGTGACAGGGGATATGCGACCACAATCTCAGAAGAAGGGGTCTTTTGGTGACAAGACTTATAGATATAAAAGGGGATCGTTCAAGTTCAAGTTTAGTTTATTTAATTATCATATACATATATTATAAATAACAATCAATAACAATACTAACAAAATTTTATTAAAGCACAAGATGATATTGAAGAGATGACAAAAGGCCAATAAGGCCTGAAAGGGTCATCCCCCCCTCCCCCGAAACACAAGAGTAGGGCCTATGTTTAATAGTATAAGGTGTTGACACACTGTTCTATTTTTCTTTATTCAGGGTGAGACCCCCTTAGGTCCAATGAGGCATGCATGGAATGAAGACAGCAGCTCACCCCAATCAGAAGCCTCCCCAGACATGGATGAATTTCCAGAAATCATCAACATACCAAACCAAGGAACCAACACACAGTCACAGGTATGTTGGATTTGATTACTATTATTGTTTCAAATAAAATTCGGACACAAACTGACAAACTGAAGGCAGCCACCGCATATCCACATGTTGTTACAAGTAGAAGAAATCGGAATCTATGCAAAGCCGTGTCCAATCAGTAATTCACAGTAATGCGACATTGCATGTGTGTATTGCGTAAATGCACATGCAATTTTGGTACGATTCATGGGTTCGAATCCATTGAACTGCATGTGTAGTGTCCTTTAGCAAGGTACTTCATGTACTCCTCTTAACCCAAGTGTCAAATGGGTCCTGGCCATAGATTTACAGGGGAAATTACCAGACTTGATGCCATTTTTATTCTGGCATGGAGTTAAAATTGGGAGTATTCTGGTTTTCTATGATGATGTAACGCACCTTGTCATAATGCGTTAATATTAAAAAACGCACAGACACGCTTGACCTTTTATTCGCATAAAGTATTATTTGCACGGTTTGTCTCTACGCGCAACCAAATCTTGGCACTCGGATGTGATTTTAACGGGAATATATATAACTTAAATATGAATCCCATATACCTTTAACATTTGTGAACCTTTGGACTTTCAGGTCTATAATTTTGATTGGTTTAATAATTTTGTATTTGCGATTTACCGTTAACATGTATTTCATTTAGTGACAAGTTTTTGTTTGGATTTCTGTTTTCTATCACTCATTAATACCAATACTTTTTAGGCAAGTGACAGTAGTAACACTGCTGGATCATCGACTTCCCAGGCGGCTAAGGTGAGGAGCCAAGTATCATCATGCTGCAAAAATCTGCTTTAAACCATAACATTTATTTATTAGTTACTTTTTGCAGCCATTTTGGGACCATTGCAAGTGAAACTACAGATAGCTCTGCTAGTTTTTGCTACTAATATTTGCTTTCTTCCTGTGCATGCTTCTATAAAAGTAACGAGCCCTTACAGACTATGTCAAAATCATAGTGGAGCAATCTACATGGGAGTGCAAATCCAGATGAATGCGCATCTCTGTAAGCCGCTTTGCCGCTGTTCATCACTCTACGTACATGCCTACGTGTAAGCGGTCTACGGAGATGCTGATCTCAGATCTGGATCTCGGAGATGCGCATGCATCTAGATCTGCACTCCGTATAGATTGCCCCATTAAGACATTAATCATAACTCGCCTTAGTCCAACAAAATCCAACAAGCAAAAATCAAGAAATTCGCCTAAACCCAAATGCGTCATAGACGGGGGATACAGATGGGCTTGAAAATGCTGCCATGGCAGGCCATACTTGGTGGCTTGCCATAGCTGGACAGTGGATTGGGATATGAGAGGTCAGGGTTCGAATCCCAGGGGAAACAGGAAATTTTTGTATGATGTTTTTATGTCTTACTTAGTATTTAAGGGTTTGGGAGTTAGAGTTTGTTTCCTGAAATCTTGTCATAAAACTCATGCTGATCTTTGCAAACTATACCTGTGTGGGCAAGTCATAGGTCACACAACTTAAGCTACCAATACAAACTATTATGTTGGGATTTGGGGCACATGCATTCAAATTGGAATCTAATGCTCCAAAACAGCCCCCCCCCCCCAATTCACTGTAAACCATTATATGGGGATGGCTCAAAAAGGCACCCTAAGCAAGTATTTTTTTCCCATATCCTAATAAATTATGATTTTTTGAATTTTGAATTATATCTACATCTGTGGAAAGCAAAAAAAAAAAGCTCTTATTTTGTATTTTTTCTAAATTTTTGATTATCCTTTTTCATAATTTTTGCTGTATTTGACCCCTTGTATATGTTCTCCTTCAAAAATAATGTTGTGAATGTTTTTTATTTAAAAGCAACTCTGACTAAAAATAGCCATAAAAAAGACTGTATTCCTAAACAGTGTAACCAAGTTTTTTTGAATGTAACATATCAGTTTAGTTGACCAGTAATGGTCTTTAAACCAAGCTATGGACGAAGTTGGGGAATCCAGTTCTTTCTTAAGTATCATCAACTAGAAAATACTAACAAACAAACAAACAAAAACAGCCAAGGGATTGATTAGAGTACATTTTGTATAATATTTGCATAAAAACACAACTAGCTTTTAACCCAGGGGTTCTCAATTAAATTTGTTGGCGGGCCATTAAAGACAAACGCCAGTTCAATAATACCTCTTGGAGGGCCAAATTAAGTCCTTTTTAATGCTTTTCCTATATACTTCTGTATTCCAGAAGCGATCGAAGGGCCAAATAAAAGTAGTTCGTGGGGCGGATTTGGTCCGCAGGCCGCTATTTGAGAAGGCCTGTTTTAACCAATTATTATGCAATGGTGAGCAGCTGTGTACTAATCATATTGTATCCATAAAATGTTGGCTAGGGAAGTTAATGTCATTCTAAACATGATGAAATCAGTAGATTAGCAACTCTCAGGGTTTTTGTGATTTTCTCCATTTCTATATTTAATCTGACCCCTGACATCTAAAAATAGTAGTACTGATTAATATGTAGCAACATTATTATGGAAATTAAAAAGACAGCAAAAAAGCCCCACTTGCAATGAGGCCCAAAAAATCTATTCCGATTTGCCTTTTTAATTGAAATGGTATAAACAGCCATTTTTGTACAAACTTTTGTAAAATAAGACTGTAAAATGCAAGCTTTTTCATTTGATCAAGGTTAGTAAATCATATATATGATTCATTTGGACCAATGAACAGATCAATAGTTCTTCATGCTTTTTGCCAGGAGTTCCCAAATAATTTTGATGAACGTCTCCAGTTCTGTCATAAACAGGACCTTTCACTGAAGTAAGAAACAGATAGTGTGCTAATCCTGCTATGTATAGAATTTGCATAAAACACAACTAGCATAAAACCAATTATTCAAAATGCAAAGGTGGGCAGCTGTGTACTAATCATAATGTTGGCTAGGGAAGTTAGTATCCCCACAAACATGATGAAATCAGTAGATTTATTAGCATAGATCTATCAGTACTGGCCCGTGTGATTTTCTTCATCTTTGTATTTTATCTGGTCTCTGATATTGTTTTTTAAGTATTGAAGCACTGGTTAATGCAACAACAATTAATGGTAATTTTAAGTCAGTGAAAAAAGCTCTGCTTGCTAGGCCAAAACAATTTATAGTTACTGATTTTCCTTTTATTATTAAATGGTTAGAAACATCCATTGTTGTACAAATTTTGTGAAATTTAGACTGTAAAAATAGGAGCTGATTTTAGCAAATCATGGGTGTTTTATTTGGTCCAATAGACGACTTTCGTATGTCCCTTAATGCATCTTGAAAGTACCGCAAATATGGGACCTTGTGACGTATCTTGCGCAGTCGAGTTGTGCGCAATGCACAGAACTTCAAATATGGTAGACAGAGCAAGATACGTCACAAGGTCCCGTATTTGCGGTACTTTCAAGATGCTTTATGGGACATACAAAAGTGGTCTATCAACAGATAGTACTTTGTACTCTATGCCAGGATTTACCAAATGTTTTTGATAAACGACTCCAGTTAGCACGTAACAGTCCAGAGTTTCATATGAGATCTTGTATTTTACAAATTGAACCCCAGTCATATTCCATCTAGGAGGTGGCATAAATATCTTTTGTTTGGTGCCCAATCAGGTACTTAAAATTTTGATCAAAAAGCATTTTCAATTGTATTTTGTCAAAGAATTGTTTTGCAGCCGAAAAATTGATGAAAAGTGTATGCATGCTTTCCTATTCTAATACACGTGGAATTGAATTGAATTGAACAAATGACCATAATAGAAAAAGTAAGCATATTTTACCCAAATCATTTGGAGGGTATCATTATGTACCCAAAACAAACACAAAAAGCAAACAAATAAAAAGTGATGGGTGACAGGGGCGCTTCATTTTTAAAACTTTATAGTAATTGCTTTAATAGTGGAATAGTGCGTGGGGCAGATGCCGTAGAAAAATGATCATTTGCAAAAACTATAGCAGTTTGAAAACATAACCTTTGCACAACTTTTGATACATACCCCTATTGATGGTCTCATAATCTAAATATCTCAGCGATATTATTTTTCGAGTTATTAACAAAGAAAAATTACCTATGTCAGAAACATTTGTTTTTTCCAAATTCAACAAAACCCTTAACATGATCGTTTGATGTAATTTTTACCCTCGTCCAACACCATGTGAACTTGAGATTGACAGACCTGCCCAAAGTAAGTAAAGGTTGTTTTATAACATAGTATAGGGTAGGTTCTTCTCTTTCCATTGATACCAAAATTATGAAAATATGGTAAACTGTTACATTCAATTATAACGTCATAAAGCACTTCAGGTACGAAAATGTCGTAATTTGATTTGTGGCAAAAACGGTGGCCGGTTTAAAAGTTTGCTATAAAAGTTCTAGATATCACATTTTTAAGGAATTTTTACTAATAAATAGAGTAAATGATAATTTAAACATATCCTGTTGAAGTTTAAGCCCAAATTTAAACAAGTTTGCAGTTTAACCAGTTAAAGAATAATTGTTACGATTATAGTTAAATATGCTTATTGCAGTTTTTTTTTTTTCGAGCAACAACACAATTTGATTGACAGGTTCAATATGTTGCTCAAAAAAAACTCATTCTTGAATGCATGGAATGCAGGTGTCTCTAATTTGCATAAAAAAGTTCAATTATTTTTCATTAAAAATTGTACCAAATTTGGTTCAATATAAAGTGTGATTCTTCATGACCATTTAAAAAAGGTTGCACATTAAGTAGCACAAAACTAGTATGTTTAATATTTTGTGGAATTTTGAATAAATACGTTTTTGACATAGGTATCTCCCTTTGTTGATAATTCAGAAAATAATAATGCTGTGATATCAAAATTTTATGAGTATCTGGAGAGAGTTGTAACATGATTTGTATAAAGTTTTGTTTTTCTAATTACTATACTTTTTGCACAAGATTATTTTTCTACATGTATCCATTTTTTCTACATGTATCCATTTTTTGGGACACCTGGTATACAGGCCTATGACATACATGTCCAATCCCCTTATAATTAGTAATGGTAAAACCAAAGACTTCATATTTGGCATAATTTGTATTTCTCTTAGTTAAAAAATTTGCTCAAGTATTGCTTTTGATTGGTGATGGTGGCTACTTGCAGCCTGGCTACTAGCTAGCAGATTGGTGATGGTTGGACCGTACATATTTCCTACTCTGAATTAACAGACATTTTGAAAACTTTTGCTAGAAAAATCGTGAACATATCCGGGGAACTGATGAGTGGTATAATCGTCCCGCATCAACCCATGAACTGTCAGAGCATATTCCAATACAGGCAGTCGATGGCGTCACACTGACGGACGAGGATGAAGCGACACCAGAAAGTAATGGACAAAGGGAGAAAGAATCGGCTCTCAAGCAGGTGACCAATTTTGATTGTCCTTCCAAAGACAAAGGTGCTGGGTGATAATCAAAGAACTACTATTATTAAATATAGTTACCTCTTGTTTTAGATTAATAACTTCAAATTTCTTGACATTCATTCATTCATTGTTTTATTTCTGAAATTTCCATCATCGTTGAGACATGAGTGATATTTCCTTGAATACGTTCATCAGGCTTGTTGGTAAATCAAATTAATAAGATTCATTCTTCAAAACCAGTAGATTGACTTACGTTTGACAGTTTCGTATACTTGGTCAGTATACTACATCAGAAATGCGAAGGGGCCCACTATCTTAGTCATATCTATGATCCTCTTTTGATGTCATCATCTCCTGGAAGGACGCCACCAACAGGTCGTCGTCGGGAGTCAGAAGCTGGATCATTGCATTTCTGATGAAGTATACTGACCAAGTATACGAAACTGTCAAACGTAAGTCAATCTGCTGGTTTTGAAGAATGAATCTTATTAATATGCATGATATTGTAAACAATAATTATAATGTACCACGTGATGTAGTAGTTGTCCCCGCTGGATAGGCAAAGCTGAGTGACTTGGATAACTACAACTTCAGCACAAGGTGTTATTTTTTTAGTTCAATATTACAAGGGACAAGTAAAAAGCAGTTATTAATCTAATTCTTCAACACCTCACTGTATCTCTCTCAGGAGCATACCGTTGTTGATTCGTGATGAATCCACAGTTGATATTCAAATTAGCACGCCACGCACGGCACGACGTTTACAAAAGTGTGTCAGTACACAAGTCGGCGCACTGATCAGCTTTGATCATCGCGCGTTGGGCACTTTTAGTATGTGCGAAAGCCCGGTGCTGGGGAAAAATTGATATAACGTCAAAGCCCGGGGGAGGGGGGGTACTTAGTACAAAAGTGATTACGGGGATGTGCCGCAAATTTGGGTAGCAAAATCAGGCTCGCTGGTATGCCAATGGGTCCTTTTTCTTTGCAAAATGTGGTATTTTGATGGGTCCGTTTTTCAAAATTTTCTAAAATTTGCGCCAAAATGGCGCAAATTTTGGATTTTTTTCGAAATTTCTAACAAAAATCAGGAAATTCTGACCAAATTAGCGTAAATTTTCGGAGAAAATTTCAATTTTTGTATAACTTTCGACTCAAAACTTGGGGCATTTGGTATATGGATGGGTCCCTTTTTCTTGAAAATTGGTATATGCATGGGTGGTAGTTCAAATTTCCCAGCGGCACACATTCACAAATTAGCACTTTGCTTTAGATATGCTAAATATTTTTATGAAGATGAGTAGGCCTATCTGTTAAATTGAAAACATCTAGAATTTAATTCATATGTTTTCAGGAAGATTTTCGTTGTTGAAAAGTATTCAAACATGCCACAGAGTTGTTCATCGCGAAACAACAACTCTGCATCTGATGTGTCGGCATATTTTTATCACGCTCGGGTGGCTAAAGCTACCCTCGCGCGATAAAAATACACAGACGCATGGATGCATCATTGTTGATTCGCGATGAACAACTCTGTAGCGTGTTTGAATACCTAAATACATGAGGATGATTAGAATATAATTGTTAAGAAATCAAAAAACATAATGACATAATTTGTTTGTTTCCAGAAAACAAAGAAAATAAAACCATCCATGTCATCCCATCATAACTAAGTTTTAGCTTTTCTTTAAAATGAAACTTGCAATACACGCATGAGCATGTTGCATGTATGCGTACATGAAATTACACTACACACTATATGATACGCAGAGTGCATCTAAACAAGATCGATGAATATGCAAAAGTTGCGACTCGCAGGGCCTGAAAAAATGAATTTTTCCTGGCAAGCACCGTAAAATTTCCTATTGTTATTACATGCAAATTTCTTTCCAAAAGGCCACATTTCCCTCCAGAAATACATATTTCCCGTAAGGAGCTTGCTGAAATGCCCATTTATTCCCACCCTGGTTGCGAGGCAACTGTCCAATTAGGTTATTGATTTCAACGTGTATTTGATATGGGGTGTATAAATATTAGTTTAAAACAACTAACCGTATCTCCTTATACAGAAGCGTACCGTTGTTGATTTGTGGGTTCATACTTCATGTAAGACATCATGAACTGAAACCTAGCATGAAATCTGTTGTTAACACATGTATTGATTATATTAGTGACAAGTCTTTTGAAGCAGTCTAGCTCATTAATATCTTACACGAAGGAAACATAGATTTGTGATAAACCCACAGTTGATATTCAAGTTATATTGCGCAATAAAAATACGCGGATGCATGGATGCGTTGTTGTTGATTTGTAATGAACAACTCTGTAGCGTGTTTGAATATATATAAATAGTTAATATTAACTCACAGTAAGTAAAATGCAATATATTGAGAATGCTGCCATATGCATGGTATGCTGGTTAGGGTACGCGACTGCTATGCGGAAAGAAAAAACTTTTAATAGAAGTCTGCCAAAGGTTCATGATACTGTTTACGAAAGCTTTCGCTGGCCACCTAACAGCCTGGGAGGGGTGTTGATAAAGGTGGTCTGGGATATGTTACCTTCGATCAGGAGTCCCCAGTGTACACCTTGCCTGTCGCTTCTTACGGGCCCATTTCAAGCATAGTCTTTATTTGCCAAAGAAAAATTGTGGGAGAAATTGGGTTCAGGAGGAATCCTGAAGTCTAACCCTAACACTTTTGACCAATTCTCCTTGAAAATAGATCTTCAAGTCAAAACCGGCAGATTTTCACCTGGATTTGAACCCACAACCTCCCGCTTCCCTATCATATTATCACTATGTCAAGCCACTGAGCAGGTGCTGCCATGGTGATTTCGTGATCATAGCTAACTGGGGTGATGTATAGACTTAGGTGAGTTCTTAACTTTGTGAAATGGGATATTGTGAGAATCAGTGGGGTTAGGGTTCAGGTTCTCTTTAATTTTAACATGTTTAAGGGTCTTTTTTTTGAGTCACTTGAATTTTCTCAAACCCCTTTTTATTGTCAATCTCCCTTCTTAAGCCCCGTAGATAAGAAAGCACACTATACCTGAAAAAATAAGTGCTTTTTCAGACAGCTTTTCTGAGCTTGTCATGTTGACTCTATCCCTCAGGTGCTTGATGTATTTAGGAAAGGGGACTGATGCGTTTTTTGGTTTGCTCCTCCCATGTGGCCCAGTATACAGTATTACCCAACATCAGGTATCTAAAGTGTAAGACCCAGGAACCGGAGTTAAGATCAAACAAACTACCACCTTCCTGCTAATATTGCTGCAGTCTGGTATTTAAAAGACAGCTATTCGCTTCCCGCTTGAAAATACAGATGTTAAATTTAATTTCATTGCAAGATTTCATTCTAGACTTTTTCATTCATTTTCATGGCTTTTATGGCTTTCATCATTGGTCAAATTTATGGCCATGAATAGTTTTAGGAAAGTACCCCAGACCACATACTGCGAAAGAATACTATCAAAATGTATTTTGTTAGGGGGATTTAAAGCTACATGGCCTTTATAACAAAGCCTTGGTCAAATTCTAGCATTGATATCCTTGCTTTTTATTTTTTCTGAATTTCAATATTTTAATAATTTGTTGATAAAAACTACACAGCTCATCTCCTTCTACACCCCTCGTACATATCAATGACAGCGAATTCTGAAATAACTCCATGCAGGCGCAACTTTGAAGTTAATTTGATTGTGTATCACCAAGTAGTAGTGTACAAAAAATTAATACACTATTTGTGACCGTCCACCCCAAAACAGCAGTAAATGCCAGCTCTTGTCATTTTCACTTTTTTAATTATTTGCAAAGACCATGCTTTAAGGATTAAATTGACACCTTAATGAACTTAACACGATTTCCAGAAGTCAAGATATTGTCCGTCAAAGGTTGTCAGGTAGTAAAACGTATAATTGAGATAAATGCATTCAAAGATTAGTAAGCCCTATATTTTCTGTTGATCGTCTTAAGAATATGCCAATTTATTTCACATTTCCTATCATTTTCTTGAAATGAAACTTTGCTGGTATTTTGTTGTAAGCACTAGGACTGTGAATCTGTCAAAAAATCAATTTCAGCAAATTACGACCTTGACATGTATTTTCACCTGTAGCGTACAATGAAGTTTCTGGCATTTACTGCTCATACGGGCTGGACGGTCACATTTTTGTTTCAAAGGTTCTCAGAACTCGGAAGGCAAACTTTCAAAAGGGACACAATTTGCCCTGAATGTACAATATTTGTCCTTCGTTGGCCTATTAATTATATATCTGCTTTCATTATCAGCTTAAGTTTCATTTATTATATGGAGTAAAGTTTCACTTGGCTTGACATAATTTACTGAAGGGCTATTATATCTGCATTTAACAAATCTTGAAAGAATATGTAAATATTATGGTTCAACTTTGAACATAATTAATCAATTCTTAATATGGGCTGTTGAATTATGTATTCATTTCTCAATTGCATGTTTCTGTTTACCATGACTTTGTGCTTCAAAAAAATCATTTTTTATTTACTTTTTGCATAACATCCTGTTTTCACTTAAAATGCAAAAGTATGCAGAGGTATATTGTAATGATCATGATGAAGCCTTACATCAATGAAAGCATTAATAAAATTATCTAATTTAATCTATATTTCATAGCTACAATTGCCATGGCAACAGACAAAGTCAACTTGTGTATTATATGTGATGACTCACCTCGAAATTGGGGACTTTGCGACAGAAAACCTTTCAAGATACAGGTGAAAATAGGCAGCAAAAAATAAAGAAAATAATAGGAATTTCAAGCAGATTTTCTCTTGGAAAAATTGATTGCCTTGGTCAATTTCAACAAGTAAGGTGTCATTTTAAAGCTTAGAAAATGCTGCAGCAGATGAAATGATAAAATCAAAATCGATATCATCTGCAAAGTTGGACCTTTCGGGATGAGCCATCACATATTGTCTATTACCTACAGTTAGGGATGTGCCATGAAATAAGAGCATGGGAGCAGTTCTCATGCAGAATTGCAGCAAAGTGTAGAAGGAGGAAATAATAAATGAAAAAAGTTGTCTAAACAAAAAAAAAAGAATAAGAATAGAAAAAAAAATCATAGTGTTCTCTTTCTGAAATTTCAATCTTGTGAGAAATCAGATCAACAAACCCCATCACATTGAAATTCAATTGTACATCCCTGAATCTATAAGATTATCTTGCCATGTGAGTGTAAGAGTCGTACCTGCAATGGCTGCCATTGTTATATATTTATTTAACACCTTGTCTCTAGAAAGCAAAAAATACTTCATAAGTGATCTACCACGTAGCATTTTGTCAGTGGAAACATTTTTTCAGGTAGCACAGTCACCTGAAGAACCGTTTCAAGAGCCATTGACTTAAGGCTGGACAATGTACAGTGTGTAACTCAAATTTGTGTAAAATGGCAGCTATTGCAGCTACAACTTTCTTTGCACTCACATGATGATTTGTTATTTTTCTCTCAACAGGCATTTAAAAGCCCAGTAACAAAAATTACAAGTTGATTGTCCAGACTTTTTTAACAAGGTGGTGAGGGAGGACCTTATTATTTGTTATTTTACATTTACTATTCATTTTGGGCTTATTTTCAACAGCTGAATGTTTGCCATATTACAAGGAGGCCAATGCTATTTCCATTTCTCCACATTTACTACCCCAAGATGGAAAAATTATGTTTAGTGGGTCTATGAATGATACCCAAACACTTGTATTGACTTTTTACATCTCAACATCTTCTGATATTTAAGTAATCAAATCAAGCAAAGGAAGTAAAATAATTAAAATTTTTGGAATTTCTTAAAAATTGGTGAGGGCAGGGACAATCAACTGGTTGTTTTTGATACTTGGCCTAACAGGATTTCTTACTAATTAATTGTTCTTCATTTAGCAGGTCCTTTAATGATGTGTAGGAGTACAATTGACTATACTTAAATGTTTGAAACTTCATTATCACTACATTTGTTTGAATTATTGATGCTGCTTTTTTATCAAAATTTACCTTTTCCATCATTTTCATGACAGGAGAAAAAGCAAGTGCTGTAAGTGGTTTTAGTTTTGTTAAGTGTGTGTTTTCCCCAAATCTTTCTCTCCGAGGACCTTTACGTTTCAGAACACAGGCACACTATTGACTTTGAATATGACCTAAAAATGCTTCCTCAGGAAAAATTGCTCTTAAACACCCCCAAAATATGTTTTAATATCATCTTTGTATGTCCACACTACTTGGACAATATGCCGGGGTACAAAAGTCCTCAGACGTATTGATAATGCAAGGAGTGTATGTCTAGGTGGTGTAAGTGTAATGTGTGTGGATGGTGTGCAAGTGTTTTTTTTCCTTTAGTAAGATGATTACCGTTGATTTTTTCACCATCTAGTCATAGAAATATGTAAAATCGATGACTGTTTTTGTTTGGTATTATACTTAAAGATGAGGAAGTTTTGTATGAGTTGAAGACATCAGATATAATTGTTTATATTTTAGTAACTCTCCTACATGTTTTGATTTCCATTATTTCTAGAGAAACCTTTCCTCCATCGATGATGACTGAATGATAAATGATTGATCCTCTAAAATAGGACAGTAATGGCACCCACCTCAATGTTTCTAATAGAAAATCACAATCTTTTAAAGTTCAGAGCCCTTTTTGTCTATACATTGTTAAGCTTGACTCTCTTTATCAACCTACCAGTTTGCCAAGGGGATAACCGACATGAAACATAACATTTTCATTAGTTTTTAAATTATTTCTAAAACTTCTCTCTTTGTGTTTACAGTCTACAGGCGGGCCTAGTAGGCAACAGCGTGCGTCGGTGTCCGACATCAAGAGCGTCTTAGATATAGAGTCACTGACTATAAAACAGATGAAAGAGATCCTATCCAGGAACTTTGTGGATTACAAAGGCTGTGTAGAACGATATGAATTGGAAGAACGTGTTCGCAGGCTGTTCACTGAAAAACAAGAATTCAAGCAAAGAGGTATGTTTTTTATTTTCTCTCTGAAATATGGAATTATGGCATTGCATTGTAATGATGGTTTACATTTTGTGGTAGCAGACATTCCCATCATATTGCTGATTAATTAATTTGCTGCTTATATGCTAAGGCAGCCTTTTAGGATCATTTCAGATACAAAATAAGGTTCCTAATAACCTACCTGCTTTGATCAAAACAGATCACTTTATTACAAAAAAGGTGCTAACTTGTTTTATAACGGTACCTAAAAAGACCAGTTTTTTTCCCCAAAATATGTCCAGTGTTCCTGTTAAGTGTTCCCGTATGGTGCACCATTGGCGCTGGAGCCAGGAAACTTGGTGCAACAGGTTTTTGAAAATGTGTGAAATAGATTATTTTCCTGTCTTTATTTAGCAAATCTTCAGCCTCAAGCTCATGATTTTGGCGTAAACATCTCTTGAACTTTGTCAAAATTGCTCTAATTGGCGCAAGCTCAAAAACATTAGCGGGAACAGTGCATGGATATTAGTTACCTCTTTGTACATAAATGAGCCTATTATATTGTACTGCAAACTGACCAGCATCTCGCATCCAACAGAAATATAACAGTTGTGCTTAAATCAAATTGGTTTTCTTTTGCTATGCAATGTGATTCATCCATACCTGAAATTGGGAAAGTGCAGAAGCACAGAAGTTATCCATGAGCAGTGTTTCCGCTATAGCGGTATGGCATACAATTGGCACCTGAGTTTTTGAAAATTGAGCCAAGACAGTTATTTTTAAATGTGTAAAAATATAATTTTTCCTGCTTATTTTGCCAATTTTCAGCCTCAGTTATGATTTTAGTGCAAGCACCTCTTCAACTTTGTCAAAATTGGTTGAATGGCACAAACTCGAAAACATTCAGAGGGAACAATGATCAAGAGAGAGAAAATGGGGGGAAGTATATTGGCAATATTGAATATAGCATCAAACTGATATTCACAGTATTCAATAAATCACTGACTGAAGAAAAGATATTTATGATCCAGATTTATATCTGCTCCTGATCACATCCTCAAAGAATAAGTTACAAAATCCAACTTCTTTGTCATGGATAGGTTTGCATTCATTGATGGGCCATCCTTTGCAATGAATTTTAGTAATTATTTACTGTTGTATCAAGAAGTTAACTTCTTGGAAACCCGTTTAGCTCTTTTTGACATTTTTCTTAATTCTTTGTTGACTTCTATTCCCTGATTGAAATTATGATTGTCTCACCTTTTTGATGATAAGGTCAGCAACATCCATCAGCTTCCCAAACTAAGAAAAATGAGGGCCAGCCTAGTTCTCGTCCACCGCCTAATAGGGCTCATACATCTACTAAAGGACAAACTGGCACTGGTTCACTTGGAAACGGGCAGCCCAGTTCTCGCCAACCTCCAAAGGGGCAGCTTAATGGTGCTCGCACATCACAGAAAGGGCATCCTGATGCCCGTGTGTCTAAAGGGCAACCTCCTCGTCAGCCTCCAAATGGCCAGTCAAATCCTCAACCACCAGTGGCTTCGTCAAAAACCAAGAAACCAAGCGGAAAGGGGAAGGTATTATGTATGGGTTGCTCTTGCATATTCAGATGGAATTATCACAGGATTACTTGAATAAAGAAAGAAAAAGATAAAATGAGAACACTATTCTTGGGTATACTTTGAAACTCACTTGCTGTTGTCTAGCTCGAACCGTTCATTCTGATCAGTTTCTGTTGTTCTTAATAATGCAACAGCCTCTAGGACAGGACAGGTGATCATTTACTTGACCCATAATTTTTATAAAACCAAAATTGAATTTGAAATTTCAAAACTGGGATGAATTCCATCTGTGTTGCATTTAGAACACCCACATATAGCAAATGTCAAATATATACCCAAGGAAGATATTAGCTATAGTCAGCAAGCTATACAGCAGGCTGATTAGAAACAATTTGCTTTGGTGGCAAGAACTGGTTGCACTGACTATATGTCAACTTGTGGCAAGTTCCATCCCTCTGTCACTGGCTGTCTCTTGGCAATAATCACTTCAGTAGCAAGCTTTATATTAACAATGGGTGAATTAGATGGTGGGAATTTGGTGGCAGGGACCAGCAGTTAATGTCAGCTGACAAATTCCTTCCCAGTCCTGGATATCTTACTGTAAGAGTTATGGAAATAATCATCCAATTTTAAGTATAATAATAAGTTGAAGAAGAAGGTGGAAATAATATGGTGGCAATACTCAGTGTTATTCTACGACAAGAAATGGATGAAGTGAAGAAGGTTGCAATAATTTTACGGCACAGACCAGTAGTCAATGTCCATCTATGATGAGATCCTTCTCCCCATGATATATAGATACCTTGCTACAAGAGTTGGTAGTGAACACCAGGAAAGTTTTGGAAATAATCCACAGAAGTTGGTGCTGATATCACTGAGGGGCTTTCTACGACAGCTGTCTGTGCACAGAAAACTTCTTTCAGCCTTTTTGTCAGCCCTGCATGGTCCTCATTCCAAGTAATCACTTAGATGGTAGTTGCACCCAGCAGCTTAATTTCAGCAGGTGGAGTAGATAGTAATGGTTTGTGGCAAATATCAACATGTGACAATTGCTGTCCCTGAAAATCAATCCAACGGTCATCGAAATAATACAACAACTGTGTGTGTGTGAATCAAGGATCTTATGTAGGGGAATCTGGACTCGCCACCATTTTGATTAAACTGCTGTGTAAATCCTATGATATGGCAGCCATCTTGGATTGTCGCTCATGGAGGGTGAGTTATTGTACCTCCAACATTTTATGGATCCGGGTACCACGCTTCGAGAGTCTTCGAAACAGATTAGCGGGAAAATATCAGAGCAAGTCGCAATAGACACTACTTGAAACGCAGACATGGTTTGCGCGTGAAACAAAATGCACACTCTGTAGATGCATCAAGTGAAGATTTAAACAATCAGCCTGTATATTCCGCTAAACTCCCAACAAATCCGGAGGTACAATAACTCTGCTCCAAAGGCGACAACAAGATGGCGGCGAGTCCAGATTCCCCTATAGAACTTGGTATGAACACTTGGGATGGTTTTGGCAATGATCAACAACAAGCTTTATATTCATAGCAGTCACTGTCATCACAATCAGTTAAGGCCGTATGGTGCGCCATTGGTGTAGGAGCAGGAAAAATTGGCGCAACAGGTTTCTGAAAGTTCTAAAAGAGATGCTTTTTTGACCAATTTTCAGCCTCAGCTCGTGGTTTTGGCATAAACACTTTTTCAACTTTGTCAAAATTGGTTCAAAATAGCTCAAAATCCTGAGCGGCAAGGAACTCTGGTATGGCCGAAGCATTAGTCTGCAGTAAGCAATGTATTAATAATAGGTTAGCAGTAATCTGGTGGCAGGGGATTAACAATCACAGCTCATATATATGTATTTTAATCTTAAGGCTTTGAACAAAAGCAAAAAGTATATCAAACGTAAAATAACTGATCACACTAGCAATAATGGGGCAAGTGCCACTAGAATGCATGTACTTCCGATAGATGCACCCATGTGCGCTTTGCAAAGTGTTTGTGCATTGACAGTGGACTTTGCAGGATGCGGATTTATGATGCATAGGCCTATTATCACAGACACATACGTAGAGTTGAATATGCTGCAGGAATCCACGTCTGGTTAACGTGTCATAGTGGAGACACAATCTATGACAATCCTCATTTCTGGAATACTCATCAGTGTAGGTCCAACTCTAATGGAGCTTGCCCTGTTTATAAAGATTGGCATTCAAAATTGCAATTGGCAGTGGTCACATAAATGATGTTTTCATTGTATATCTTTTTGATGTATTGTTATCAGGGTCAAAACATAGTTGGCCTTCAAACAAAATTTTCGGTACCAAACATTTGGTCGTGACATCAAAATGATGATTGACTTCAAATAAGATAACTTCAACACCGAGCTGAGACCAAATAAAACTTTACGCTAAATTATACATATATTGAATTGGCATATACATCGCCTCAAATGTTTGTTACTGGTTTATACTTTAAATTTGATCGCAAATATTTGGTGACGTCACAACCAAACGTTTGGGAGAGAAAATTTTGTTTGAAGGCCGACTATCATGGTTTGGCCCTCACTTCTGTCTTGAATATAAAAGCCGATATTCAATAATTTTAATGGCATTCTGCCAAACTTTGAAAGTTCATTGATGATCATTATCAAGTATAATTATAGTCATTAAAGGGTGAACTGTAACTATAATAGAAATTGAGCTTGTTTAGGTTGTTGTTACGGTCAGGCAAACCAGCATGGCTGTTATGATGTCAGTTGTATGATTTTACTTAACAAATGACCTTATATTTGTGGGTTTTTAAAATGCAAAATTTGTAAATATGCAAAATGTATGGTTTAAATGGTCAGGATTTGAAATTTAAATTATTCAGTATAAGTTAAAATTCCACCTGTACTGAATGATTTGAATAAACTGCGTTGTGTTGGTTTGTAATTAAAATTACAAATCAACAGAACACAGTTTATGTGTTAAAATCCAAGATATGCTGGTTTGCTAGTAGAATGCCAAAGATTTGTATTGGTTTTCAAGATCCTTAATTTGATAAAAACCTGTTCATCCCTTTCCTCCTATTCAAAGTAATTTCACAAATGGTGATGATATATGATTGTGTAACAAATAAAAATGAATATTGTTTTGAATTGGGTCTAAAATACCAGAAAAGAGCTTTTCCAAAACTGTGTGATTTAAGTGAAGAACTATATAAGTGACCATTCACTATAAAGCCTAAAAAATAGTTGTTGACTTGCCCTTTGATGGTGAAATTGATGGTCGCTCGGATCTTGAAAATTCTAAATAAAACGCTTCTTGAAAATTCTTGAAAATGGACACAAAAAAACTGAACAAAATAGTTTGTATAAATATTTTCATCAATTTGTACTTTAATTATTCAAGATATATGCTTGTTCCAAGCAAATATATAACATTCTGTGAATATTGTTGTAAATTCAACCAAAATATCATAATATTTTTACCAAATGCACTGTTGAGTCAGGCAAAAGTTCACCCCCCCAAAAAAAAGGGACCCTAAATTTTAGAAATTTTGGGTCGGTCGCAAAGGGCAAGTCAATTTTTTTTTAAAGGCCTATCCCTCCAGGAATGACCAGCCCTTTCTTGTTTTATTGCAGATTCAAAAAGATATTTTTACTTATCTTTGAATGTGTTTATATCTCAATTTCTAGGCATGACAATCTTCCTGTTTAAACAGGAATTCCAGGAGGAGGTTTTGCCAAATTTATGGGTTTTCATGTTTTTTATCCCGTTTTCTTGGTTTTTTTTCTTGGAATTTCATACTCATACCCGATTTTCACCTTTTACTAAATGACCATTAATCGATCGACCATAATTTCACTAGGACTGAAAGTTGACTGAAGTTCAATGAGGTGTCATTTTAATCATTAAAACATAGTCTTTGCATATGTTTCAAAAATTAGAAATGATAAGAGGGTGTATTTACGGCTGGTTCAAGATGAATGGTCACAAATCAGATGCAACAAGCAAATACAATAACTATTCAAATAGGCCTGGTGATGGTGCTGCTGCAGTGGGGCAAATTAGCAACATGCTGTAAGGTTGGCACATGTCGTTATAGACGCACACCACCAAATAATTGCATAGGCGAGAATAAGTTGATGTGAAAGCATGTACATCATTGCACTCCTAAATAAAACGCTTCAAACAAGGTGCAAGTAATGTTTTGGCAAAATTTCACTTTAATTACATTCTCTGGTAGACATCTTATCAGACTTGTGATCAGTTATCCTAAAATTGATGTTTTTGTGAACTTTGTGAATGGATTTTGGAGCGTTTAGAGAAATGTTTTGCCAAGTTTTAGAATAAAACACTGTAAGTCTTTCCAGTGTTCATGGCAACCTAGCAAAAAAATCTACATGGTTACCATATATATTGTTTCGACTTTGTAAGGTCAGCAAGATCATGATCTCTATATAAAACCGAAAGTTTAGGTAACCAGTTGCTCTATAGCCAAGAAATCTAATAAAATTAAGAGACTGTTTTACATAGGAATGTAAAGGCGATGTATTTTGTGGTGTGTGTTATAAGACAATGCAACTTGGCACTTCACAGTTCTAACAGTATACATTGTACATGTAGTAAAAGCCAGTGAAATTCTGCAGCTGAAATCTTTTTGTGAATGTTTATATATTAACCTGTTTATTTATTCATTTGTATTTTCAGAAGAAAAAGCAGCAGAAAAATTAAAAGATACCAAAAATGGTAAGTACATAAACACCTCACAAAAGATAAGTTAGACAGTTAGTCTGACCTGCGTAAATCCAAGAACGAGTTTTCAAAGTCCAACAATATTGACATATTGGTATAGGGTATCCAAATTGGTAAAGGGTATCGGGCTGATATCGGAAAAACTATAGTTCTGAGAAAATTGTGTTTGAAGTTTTTGTACTGAGTAAAACTTGAATGGAGAGGGGATTTTAATCTTAACACATTTTTTTTTAATGTTTTGGATGTTGGAACCTGAATAATATGATTGAATACACTTCAAAGGTAACGTTTCTGATGAAATTAGGAATTCTACCTTGAACATGATTTTTTAAATCTTTCTATATTTTTTATTATTTTTAAAGATTGAACGTGATTTTTGACTACGCTCAGCTTCAATGGCCTGTATCTCGTAATATACTATGCCGACCTTAAGGTACCTTTCGATATGACGGGTCACAGATATGCTATCAATATACTAGAGCCATAAGCGATCCTTCTTCATAAGCATCACAATGATCTAAAAACTTTAGCTAGGCCTTTCGTACTTTACCTTCTTTTATGACGAGAAGGAAATCTTTGAAATTGAGCTGCACACCATCTTACTTCAGCTTGAATATCACAATGATCGCATGAGTTTGGCATCAAAATATTTTGAAAACTGGCAATAATTAATTAAAGTTGGCCAGAGCAAATACTTTCTCCATAGACTTGTAATTTCAAGACAGCATTTGTGATGGCTCACCTCGAAAGGGGGGGGGGGGGGCACTTTGCAGTTGATATCAATTTTGATTTTATCATTTCATCTATTGCAGTATTTTCTAAGCATTAAAATGACACCTTGCTTGTTGAAATTGATCAAGACGATCAACAGAAAATCTGCTGGAAATTCTTATTATTTTCTTTATTTTTGGCTGCCTATTTTTGCCTGTTTCTTGAAAAGTGTTCTGTCGCAAAGTCCCCCTTTTCGGGGTGAGTCATTACATTTGTTTTCACCGTAATGTAAACAAATACCTGGATGTCCACCGCATTTGGCTATACATTGGTGTTATTCAGTATTAAAATTACTATTTTAATTGACAACTTGTGCCCTGTTTGCTTTATAAAATAGTATGCACTGAAAGTGCAATGATTCTAGCCAAGTATGTATGCAACGTGTATACTATAGGCAAAATGAAAATTTCTTGGACAATGTAAACAAAAATCCAGGGTACAGGTTGCATTTACAAACAAAAGAGCCCTGCAGTTTGGATTTCTGTTTACACTGTACAGTCATTTTTTTCTTTGGACTATTTGCAGATGTAGGTTGGTCTGGATTTGCACTCATGATTGCACCATTGAAAAGTACTGACACTTTATCTCAAAGTTGTTTTTCACTCGTTTGCGGGGTTTTCATTGCCGACCCTTGTTGTTAAGCTGTTCTGCGTTGCGATGCACTAAGTTACGCACGTATTGACAGTGCGTGATTTTTTGATTTTGATCGCTTATTGCCACGCGATTCACACACGCGTTAAGAGTGGCGTTCACGACTCGACTTTGAATGAAAAACAACATTGAGACGTACAGTAGTGAATTGGGATGTGGATGTAATGTTCTTGGGAAATGTACTTTAATTCCTGGGCCTTCACATACAGTTTGGTACCATTGTTGTTGGACTTAATTCCTGTACTTGAGAGGCATCAGCTTGACGCGCGAACCTCCACCTTGAAAATATATGATCGTGTTTGATACTCTTAGATATAAAATGCCGGCTAGGCATGGGTCCATGAATTAGATCCACAGACTAAAGACCAATTGACTTTTGTTATTGTTTTGCCTGACAGTATAGGTGTAACTTGCGTTGTTCAGGGACTGTTCTTAAAATTCCTGCTTAATCATGTCTTTCTATGCAATCATTCAATTGGGGCGGAAATTTCCAAAACATACAATTTATAGTTGTTGGATTTATTTCATGAACGCATGTCTGTAGCAAACATGTAGTGGTCTCTGACGCGAGCGTACATTTCAAGGTTATTTAGTTCGCGTGTACGTACATGGCTCTGAGTACACGTTCACAAATTCAATCCAACAACCAAAGTTTCTGAATGATAAGCAAGCATATTGCCTGGCAAAACAGTAACAATTAACATCATGGGTCAACTTAGAACTAGTATCGTTCCCCTGATCTCCCCTCCCACATACATTGGGATTTTAGTTTGATTCAGAGAATACCAGACATGGTATTAACTAAATTGAACAATATTGAGAGCCCGAAACAGGGCTAGGGTCAACTAGATTATAAGTATCACTCAAGATGATATTCCATTTTTACATGAGGTTCGATGACAATTGGCACAGTCGAGAATTTTGACTGTTAAAAACAGCATTACAATCAAATCAAAGCTATAAATAACACATGACAAATGATTTTTTCTGTTTATCTCATTGCAGGAAAAGCTGAGGACATTTATGATTTAGACCCTGATGTCTGTTGTAAGATCTGTATGGATGCTCCAATAGACTGTGTACTCCTAGAGTGTGGACACATGGTGACGTGTTCCAAATGTGGCAAAAGACTAGCAGAGTGTCCTATCTGTAGACAATATGTGGTCAGGGCTGTACATGTCTTCAAATCATAGTAGTGGGAGTGCTGGTGGACCTGTGCTGGTTTTGGAGTCTCCGTCAGTTGATTGCTGGTGGACCTGTGCTGGTTTGGGAGTCTCCGTCAGCCGAGAAGTTGTTATAACATCCCTCAAGTTGATCCCCATTCCAGAACAGAAATTGAAATTTTGAAAATTTACAGCATATATAATTTTAACTGTGTCATTGCCTTGTCATTTTCATCACAACAGTAGTGGGAGTGCTGGTGGACTTGCAATGTGCTGGTTTTGGAGTCTCCGTCAGCCGAGAAGTTACAACATCACTCAAGTTGATCCCCATTCCGTAACGGAAATGGCATTTGATAGTGTGGTATCTCCAACTAAGTGTTCTGCATAAATTTAACTGTGTCATTGCCTTGTCATTTTTATCACAACAGTCGAAGCATAAGTTCAATTCTTTGCGATAATTACAGCAAGTTAATGACGGTGGTCGTTTGTTGCAGTTATGACAAAAGGACACGCGATACATTGAAACTGTTTATTATCATGATGAGTAATTAACTGTGCAATGCAAAGAAGCACATTATCATAACCAAATAAACAGTTCATCAGTTTTGAACAGTTGCAATCATGAATGAAAGATAAGTTAAAAGGTCACTATGAGGAGGATATTGATACAGATGTCTGTCAAGTTTTAACAGATCTTGATATATCCATAGATCATATATATTTTATAAATTTATCATGTACACCATATATCTGCACTGCCACTCCACAGTGAAAGACTTAAACGCTGAAGTCAAATATAGAAAGAGTAATTGGCAGAGCTCCAACCGAGCTGGCATGCCATAGCAAGTAAAACTCACACAAGCGTTAACTTTGAGGTGAACTCGTAAAACTAGCGTGGGCTTTGTCTGCTTTAGCGAGCCAGCTCAGCCGGAGTTCAGGCAACTACTCTTTCTATATATGTGACCGAAGTATTAACCAACAATTTGTGAAAATTCAGTCATGTACTTATATACTTGGGGTCTAACATGATAGAAATACATGTATGTATACAGCAACCTACTGGACGGGCTTTCAAAAATTCAAAATTCCAATGCCATGAACATTTGTAAACAAAGACCTCCAGGAATGCTATTACTATTGTAAGATTTTAATCTTTATATGAGTCCATTGGACAATTAGAAGGTAGAATTTAAAATTCATGTACACTGTATGGCAGATTTCAAACTTGAACTTGGAGGAGCAATCATTTTTTCATCATATGGATTTATTTTAAATAATGAATATGTTCGGTAAGCTCTTTCATTGTGGTACAGGCATAGAATCTAAGATACTGATTTTGATTCTTATATTAACTCAGCCCTGAAATTACAAAGATGTGACATATTCAATGGGTATAACCTTTATCATAAATTTTCCCCATCTTTGCTTATTTTGGATCAAAGTTTGGAGCTCAAATATTGGATCATATTAATATCAGAACATGGGCATGATATTGCTTTGATAATAAAAGCACTTATTTAATGAGCTCCAGTAGTGGTTGGCCAAATTTTGTAATCATCCTATAAATAGGGGAGATATCAGACTTAGTGTCACATTCATCACAGCATGCGGATCAAATTGATGGTAATTAGGGTAAACCTAAGTCGAGTTACAATTGTTAGCATGATGCAAATTAAAGGTGTAAGTTCCGATCATAATTCTCATCCCCCAGGGCTCAACCGGAAGAAGTATATTTTTGATTTATTTCACCTCCAAAGTCTTTATAGTTTTGGAGATATAGCATAAAATGTAAAATAATTGGTATACCTATTTCCATTTCTTTTGTATTTACATAACAGCCTCATCCCCAGGGTTGCATACTTTCTTTTGCCTCTCAAGAGAAAATAAGACACAAGACACAAGCTAAGGTTGAAACCTTGCACAATGCATTCCAGAGGTCAAGGTCAATAAGTTGAAAGTAAATTATACACATACTAAAATAGGAACCAACACCTTTAACATCCAGAGTGCAGGGTTAATTGTTTACAAATGCGATCGTTACCCTGCAATTCGTGGTCATGTGATCAATTTTGTCAGAGTCTTGGATGTCTTCAGTCTAGTCGTAAAGTGCATATATTGAAAACAAATTTGTTTGCGTTTAGTTTGGCATATGGTTCGCTTAAATTGGCCACGACATGTAACCAAATCTCTGCCGATTGGACGATTGGCTTGAGATTGATTTTAATCTTGGTGGACCTGAATACCCCTAATTTGAGCCCCAAGGCCAATTACACCATTACTCTTAAGTGGTATATGCAAACTGGTATATCCCCTTTTTATTTATAGTAATCAAGAAACAATATGCGACAGTTACAATATTAGTAAATATTAATCATTGAATGAAATCATGAAGTCAATTCAAATGTGCCGTTTAAGATAATTGTTGTTGAATCATGTAGACTTAATATGATGTCTAGTCTTTCACCACAACTCGGGAGTGAATTGATGCACACAAGAGGTGCAGTTTTGGGCTAAGTCTAAGGGTGTGGACTTTTGTCTTCAACAAAACAGTAGGAAAGTAATCTGTTAGAAAGTCAGATTACACATACACTTTAACACAATTCATGCAACTCAGTTTAATGTGAAAATCAATGTTTGACAAAAAGAAATGTTTTGGTATATTTTAAAGAAGGATATAACTGATTCGTCCATGACAAATGCCCTATTGCAGACAATTGCAGTTAAATGTTACTCTGCTGTTAATCAGGCATTGGATATGATATCACTGCCCATTAATGTGTTCCTAGTTGTCACCTAGAAAATACTGAGACGTCACATGCGTTTGGGTTGCTACCAATGGCACAAGAAGTCATTAACAGCTCACTAACACCAAATATCTTGTGGACACTTAACAGTCGTCCACCTGCGAATTTACCGATTTGAGATGATGTCCTCAGAATTGATTCATACTGTGGACCTCACCTCGCCTCAATGTACTGATTTGAGATGATGTCCTCAGAATTGCTTAATACTGTGGACCTCACCTCGCGTCAATTTACCAATTTGAGGTGATGTCCTCACCATTGATTTAAGCTGAATTCAGACCTCGACGTAAACGCAAATGCTCCGAGCATGTGGAAATGTGAGATTTGAGCAGTTCAGATAGATCATATAAAAACGCAACTTGCGTAAACACATACTGAGTTGAGAAAAGCTTAACTTTATATTGCATTTTCATGTTGTTAACTGCTGCTGTCCGTTTGTGTTTTGAGTGTGAATTAATATGTGGTGCTGAAAATGAAAATGAAAATCATTTGAAACGCAATGCATTACTTCACCTCGTCCCAATGTACCAATTTTAAGGTGATTTATACTGAGGACATCACCTCAAATTGCTGGATGTGGTGATGACATCTGATATCAGCTAATGTCACCAAGGTTGATATAGGAAGATTTTGTATCAACCTTATGTTGGTAGTAACCTGACTCTACTGGACAGAAATGGCATGGGTGTGTTAAAGGGGGCAAATTTGGACTCACTTACAATGCCTGTTTAATAGCAGTATTGTATTAAGGAATTTAATAACTGTAGAGGACCAATGGAATAAACCAGATTTCTGTGCCTCACATGTATATAGTGCTAAATAGAGTGAAATTTTTATATGCAAACTATGTAATTATAATGTATGATAGTGTGGTGTATAACCTAATGCAAAGAGAGGAGGTTTTGATAATCACATGCAGCATTGTCAACTTTGTTTAACATTCATGTTTTTATAAGGAATGATTGATACATATTTACAAAAATTATGCCAAATCAAGAGTATTTGTCATGGTCAGTCATACAGCATTAGGGCCTGTACCTATTTACTTGGGCGCAGCATAGCAGGGGAAAACTGGGCTAGCCAGAATCTTAGGTATTTTGCAGCCTTTATCATTTTCAGTCATTGATATTAGCATTTTGAGTTGCTATTCTCAATCTCTAGTGTAAACCTATTATGAAACTGTTTATCCATTACACATTGCAGATTTTAATTAGTATGATTAATCACATTAATTTCTATTATCCTGCAAAAAGCTAAGGCTTGGTCAAATTAGCTGAAGCTGAGAGATTCGCCAGAGAGGCTGCTCCCTTGTAAATAGATGCGAGTCCAAGAATGATGATGGGTGACTGTAAACCAATGTTATTACATGTTTAGTTTCTCTGTGTTATTTTACATAATTTACGGATCTGAGTGGATAATGGCCATCCATTATGAGACATTATTATGCTTTGAAGGATCCAAGTGTTGAAAAACCTGGATCCTGAGCATAATAATCATAAAATTGCATGATTTTCATCCCATATTTATTGGTCTCGCTATGAGTTTAAAAATATTGGGCTCGACTGCGTCTCGCCCAATATTTTTACAAATCATAGCTTGACCAATAAATATGGGCTCAATCTATCCAATTTTATAACAATATATGGCAGTGCATTTAGTATTGAAACACGATGAAAACATATGCATACACAGATGTGTAATGCAAACTGCTCTACTTCATTTGGAATATCTTGTTTGAATAGGGAAGTATGATTTTCCAAAAATGTTTATTTATTAAGGGTTTTTCTCAGAGATGTAAAATCTCCAAATGTTGATTTTCTTAAAAATTAAGTATTTGGTAGTAGATTTATCTGTGCTGATAACGAATCTAAAATTAAAAAAATATAGGTCACCATGCTCGTTTTTGAGATACAGGCATTTCAAAAAGTATATATTTTCCAAAAAAAAATCACCCGATTT
The DNA here is from genome assembly GCA_000969725.1 of Ophiothrix spiculata. Classification (NCBI taxonomy): domain Eukaryota; kingdom Metazoa; phylum Echinodermata; class Ophiuroidea; order Amphilepidida; family Ophiotrichidae; genus Ophiothrix; species Ophiothrix spiculata. Next base: position 28,746 of record JXSR01S029361.1, read on the forward strand.
ACCAAACAAAGTATAGGGAAAGCTCAAAAAAGTCGACTATTATGTGCTTGTAAAATAGTAAATACTCCATTGATTTGTTTAATATTAAAGCGTTTTTTGCACACTTCAAAATACTGAAATAAAAAAATAGGGTCAACGTGTTAGTTTTCAAGAAAAATGACAAAAACAGACATTTTTCAATAAAATTTGATTACTTTGATGGCACATCTGCGTTTGCATAATTTACCGCGTATACAGTACGTAGCAATGCGGCATGTGATTAACCAAACGCGTTATTAAACCATGCGTTTAGTGTGCATTGAAATTTGCGCACGCAAAACGGATGCAAACATTTTTTAAAAAATTTTAATATTTATGAAAACAATCTTTATCCCGCAGTCGTAAGCAACTGCATCTCTGAGAAAACCCCTTAACAAACAAATGACATCTTTTATGGTGAGAATTTTACAAAGTCCCAACTTATAATTAGCTGAGAATACAAGATGCAACTTACTATTTAGCCTGTCATATAGTGTCATAATGTATGTACTATATTTGTATTGCAAAATGTTTTGTTTTGTTATATTCACACTTTGAATATTTCTTTCATATTTCTCACTTTAAAAAGCATCATATGAAATATTAGGTGCAGAATAGCCATGTCATTTAAGGGCTACAAGATCTCTTACAGCTTGGGCTTAATTTGTTAAGTTTATGAGAGTGACTCGGTCAAAAGATTCACTTAAATATTTGTTCACTTACATGAAATACTTGATTTAACTCTTAAAACAGATTACCCATATAAAGGTTGCACTTCGGTGCATTATATATGAATATAACCATATAGCAGGATATAAGGACTGGCACCTTAGCACTGAATGTTGTCAATTTAATATAGTTCTGTATATTTTGTATGATTGTCCCTTTTCACTCGCATCCCTCTTCTTTTGCTGGTCGTTTCCCATCGGAAAATATCTAATCATGTGCAAACATTTGATTTTGTATATAGTAAACGTAGTATCCACAGTGACAGTACTATAGGGACTAAGAAAAGTTGTTACTTTTCGTAACTGATTGACCCCCAAATATAATGGCAAAAATATTGGTCACTGTTTTTTTGTTTGTTTGTGTTTTGGACAAAAGTTCAAATTTGTCCATATTTTTGACTTCAGGGCAACTGTTATATTTTTTATGTAATATGTGGTTGACACATTTATGATGGTAGCCCTTCTGTCATGCACTTCAGTTAAAGGAGCATTGGACAAGTTCAGCATGATTTTTTTAAATTGACCTTTTCAGGAGATCTAATGCAAACTCCAAATTTCTTTTGATTGATTTGCAATCTATGATATAAAAGAAATGTTTTACACACAAATCTTTGGCGCTTTCTTGAGCATCAACAAATATGTTTAGAGAATAGCCTCATATCCAAAATCAACAAACTAAATAAAATTCAAATGCTTGACTTTTCTGAAGGTTTCGATCAAAATTTCCCCACTGTCTGGTAACTGACTGTTATTTCCCAACATATATTTCGTCGGTCGCATCACATACCGATCTGTTTCAAAATCGGTAAAAAGCACATCACATACCGATCTATATTACCATATCAGTTTTATTGATCTTTGACAAATAATTCCTTTATTCGATTTTCCTGGATTTGGTATTATTATAAAAAGCACACTTTGAAGTTTAAAATTTCCTCAAAAGATTTGATATATTGTTTTACCAACAATAATTTATACGATACTAAAGTTATATATCAGTATGTGAAAACATTATTTACGCAAATAGATCACTTTAGAAATAGACCGGTATGTGATGAGGCTGACGAATTATGAAGTGTAAATCATCCACAAATACAATTTTCGAAATGTTGTCCGATGCCCCTTTAACACTCACCCTTAGGCCAAGTAATCATCTTTAACAGTTTAATAAATTAGTCTCTTGGTTGACTGTATTTGATACAGGTCATAGCACAATCATGATTTAAAAGTAGAAAATCAACCCAATAACTTGAAATATTCCAAAAGGGACTATAAATCCACTTTTGGTCAAAATTGATTTACAGTGCCAAAGTGTTATTATTAGTTTAATGGAATCAATCTATTTTTCCAGAACTTGCTTTTAATTTAACTTACCACCACTTGAAAGGTGCTTGTGCATTTTCAAAATGATCTAATTATCCATTGCGTTATATTTCCCAAAGGGCCTAAATCTACTAAAGATTGAAAATGAAGCTTTACATAAAAATTAAGAAATAATTTTCTGTTGATTTTTTCAGAAACTGCTCAGATTTAAGCCCTTTTGGAATCAAACAAACTCTTCATTTATTGACTGCAACATGTGGGACTTGATGTACTTTTGCTTTCATTTGTAACCACTCCTTTACCAAGGTATATCATGAGAGTCCCATTTTTTTTGTGATACTGAAAATATTGATCAGTTTATGCAAAATATAATCTTCCTTACACTGCCAAATTCTCTTTAAAATGTTGGGGAAACTTGATGGTTTTGTCTCTGCCAAGATGTTATGACAGGGGTTCTTTTGTGGATATTTTTGCGAACAGCCCATGCAATTGGGACCCTGCTGTATGCCAACAGTTACAAATGCACGTACCGCATCCACTCTTCCAATTCTATTATTTATCTTCTGTATACCACCTTACCATAGATTTATTTCATACAAGCACACCAAAAATAGTAAAGTAGTTTAATAATGTTTCAATGATTTGATGATTTGTCAAACTTTATGAAGTGTGGGTGTGCTATTGTTACGGGGCTTATCAGAGGGCAAATAGTTGAATTGGATGAGTGGATACAGCAATTGAGCATAGTCACATTTTCAGCATTATTTACAGAGGATTTACTGCTGATTTAAGAAAGTGAATTTGCAGCTAGAAGATTATGATTTAAGAATGTGAATTTGCAGCTAGAAGAGCAACAACTTCATTCCATGAAATAAACTTTTTTATAAGATTATGATGATTCCAGATTTGACAGTCCATCACAAACCCTTCGGTGAAGTAGACATTTTTCATTTTGAGCTTCAGTACAAAATGTTCATACCTTTAGTATCAGCTTTCATTTCAATTCAAAAATACTTGCAAACTCATTTTTCTAGATTAGTGGAATTGGAAATTTGAACAAAATGACAATTTCAACACTAGAAAATAACTTTTAAACACTTTGTAATCTTTAAGGTGTAGGTTCCAATCACATTTTCATCCCCGGGGCTCAACCAGAAGTACTGAGGGGAGCGTGGCCGAGTGGTTAGAGCACGGGTCTCGTAATACAGAGGTTGTGGGTTCGAGCCCCGGGCCAGGCGGTTTACGTCTCCTTGTTTCCTTGGGCAAGAAACTTTACTCTTATTGCTCCGTGGTTCGGATAGTCACGTTAAGCCGTTGGTCCCCTGTGCGAATGCTCCTTCTTGGGGTGCTGCATACAGTGTATACCTGGTGAGTGTATTGCACTTTTGATGTCATATGAAAGGTTGCATACTTTGTTTTGTCTCTGAAGAGTAAACTAGAAGCAAACTGAGGGTGAAACCTCACAAAATGTATTTCAGAGGTCAAGGTCAATCAGTTAAAAGTAAATCACACACATGTTAAAAAAGGAATCTACACCTTTAATTTAAAGTTGAAGATTAGTTCTTTTTGAATCAGCAATATAACAAAATTGAATTGGGGCAGACTTTACTGAAGGTTTGTGGTTGACAGTCACTGACGTATGTTTGACCTTATACACAACTGAAGCACAATACAAAGAGATGTACGAAGACATTTACTAATTTGTTATAAAATACAATGCATTGTGGCATTAATGTAATCATTGTTGTTGACTTTGATAATAAAAAAACACATTAATATGAAAGATACATTTCCAGTTTTGTTTATGACATATCAATTTTTATTTGGTTAATACATGAAAGTAGATGAAAAGGAACCACAACAAGTTACGATGAAAGTAAAACTCACACTGCTGCACTATTATTATTTAGATCCACTTCAAACAAATTATTTGTGATGATCGCACATCGTTTGAATATGCAATGATCGTCAGCAATCGATGTTACATTCCCAGTACTTCCTTTGCAACGAAAATGATATATCCGATATTTAGAAATCATCGAGCCACCCGCTCTCTTTCGAATCATTTTTTGATGTGTGTATCCACTTTGATAGTACTTTTCTTTTACTGGGACTCATTGGGACCTAATAAAATATAGCTAAGTATCAAAAGCAACTTCAAAATAAACGACAACAGCAACAATCACAGACCGGAGACAACCAGAACATTGAGAGATTTATGCTTGTATTATTGGTCCTTCACTCGCCAGGTTCGATTGATGTGCGAATCACCCAAATATCAAAACTGAAGATTTATGGTGCACGGTGGATTCTCATACAGAGATCTGTGGTGTGCACTGTCATTTAAGTTCTGATGTGTTGGTTCGTGCGTAAAGTTGCTAGCAATTTCCAGTAATGATGTCTCATCCAACCCAAATGTCGGCATTGTGACTATGATCAACCTACTTGATATCGACTACTTGATAATAGCTTTCCATTCATTACATGAATAGCTTAAGTAGGTGATAACTTTACCGATCAAGTTGATGTGGTTCCTGCTTCTTCTACTTCCATGGTTAATATAAGTTTTTATTTAGTATTTTCCAAATTATATCTAAGATCAAATATTTCTATAGTAACATGTCAAAATAAAATAAGGAGTTTTGCTTGATACCATAGCAGCAACAGATGTTAGATGTAGGAAAATATTACTTTGTGTGTGGACACTTTTGCAAGATGAACATTTTTTGAGACCATTTTTTAACCAAACTTGACACTTTTGGAAGGTTCGACTCCCATAGGCCCAACGTGTAACGCCTGGTATAACCTTTCATGTCCTGATTTAACTCAAGAACTTTTCATCAGAAATAAGTTTAACTAAACTTTGTTGGTCGCATCACATACCTGATCTATATTAAGCTACCAGGTTGTTCTATGCATATTGTTGGCGTATATATATTAACTCCTCCTATTTTAACGTATTCGACCCTGGGACTCGAACCCAGAACCCCTCACATCCCAATCCAATGGTAAGCAATACCGAGCCGCACACGGAAGCGATTTTGGAGACAGGATATCTCCCAGTTATAATGTATTTGGACTTGGGACCATTTTTTCCACTGTAGGATTTTGTAAGAGTCCGCATTGTTAGGGTTATCATATCAATTATATGACAAGGTTCGAGATTTGACCCCAGTTTGACTGCCAAAAAATGGAAACAATAAAGATGCCTCAAATAGACAATGATTCTAGGATTAAAT
>JXSR01S029366.1:5198-16376 GCA_000969725.1 Ophiothrix spiculata
AATCGATTCGAGAATAAAACGCCACGCCACTTCTTGAAGGTACGGAAACCCGTTATATACGATATCCGATTCGTCATGCAAATTCGTCAGCTCTCAGGTATAGTAAGTCGTGCTCAAAGAAGTTTGTCAACATAGCTTGTCATGCCTTCATTAGTTCGTCTTGCCCTTGGCTCATGACAATGTGCATTTGTCAATTGATGAAAAGTACATTTGTCAATCGTTCAAACTCGTCCTGCACAGACTTGTAATTCGTAAAGTTACAAAAATAGTTTGTCCTGCATTTGTTTTCGTTTGGCATGCGCCCGCAAATATCGTCAAGCGACGAATAAGGAGAAATCCACTTGCATGACTAATTTATAACCCCTGTTTGACGACTTTTCCACCACGTTTGACGAAATAATGTTTTCAGTGCAGGATCTTGCCAAAGAACTTGACAACAGGGGTGAAGTCGATGCCATTGTTCTCGACTTCTCAAAAGCATTCGACCGCGTACCACACCAGGGGCTTTTGTTAAAATTACAACACTATGGCATCATATATAGGACCTTTGTTAAAATGGATGGAGTGCTTCCTCACTATGATAACTCAACGAGTCGTCATTGATGGCAAGTCATCTGATTGGGCGCCGGTGACTTCGGGAGTGCCACAGGGCACAGTACTCGGCCCAATGTTATATTTGACATTTATAAACGACCTTCCATCTGACATTTCTTCACACATCCGCCTGTCTTCTTTATCGACCAATTAATACTGCCAAAGACACTGAGATTCTCCAACAAGACCTAGATCATCTCCATATGTGGACTAGCACCTGGCAAATGAAGTTCAACACTGAGAAATACCACTCCATGAAGTTCTCCTTACGCCGCAACACTAGTAATACCAGCTACAAATTATAGGCAGCAGCACCCTCACCTCAGTGGCTGACTATCCATACCTAGGCTTGACGTTCACCACCGACTTGAAATGGTCCAAGCACATCAATGGCATCACCACCAAAGAAAATAGGATCCTCGGTTTGATACGGAGGAACCTCGGAGAAGCATCCAAGAAGCTAAAAGAAAAGGCTTACTTCTCCCTGGTGCGCCCGCATGTTGAATATTGTAGTGCTATATGGAATCCATACATAAAACAAGGATATCTCAAGAATTGAGAACATACAGCGTCAAGCAGCTATAGGTTCGTCCTCCACAGATACCAACGTCGTGAGAGTGTAACCAAGATGCTGCAGGAACTACAGTGGATCTCTTTGGAAAAGAGACGCAAGACATCAAGTTGCCTCCTTCTGGCAAAAATCCGGCATGGCATCTTGAAGCTGTTGATCCAGATCTCTACCTCTCGCCCATGGCTCCATCGCAAGCATACCGCTACTCATCATCTTTCCACGCACAGTCGCCTGGTGGAACTCTCTCCCTGCAAGCACCTTATCAACACCATATCCTATGAGGGGTTTAAGGGAACTGTAGCAGCAACCAATCCGTAATTTCTGGAGCCTGTTTTTACTTGCACCTTTTGTATATCACCTTTGGCACCCTCGTTTCGCATATGTACACCATAAAGTTTACTTGGCGGGCACGGACTTTGCCGAGTACAAGTGCGTCCTCAATATAAATTAAGTTCTTACCACGGACAACTAACGAACAACTAACCCGGGGAAATCAATCGTATACTAAAGTGGTACCATGGAGGTATTATAATACCTCCATGGTGGTACTATACACATGATACATGGATTTGGACTTAATTAATGCCTTTATATGAAATAGAGCTTACATGCCAGTTTAGTTAGCCACTATAGCTCAGTTGTAAGGGCATTAGACTACTTATACTGATAAGGAGGTCCCGGATTCAAATCCAGTTAAACTTAAAGGTGTGTTTTTTCTCAAGTCTTGACACAGCGAGGGAATGAGTAAATATTTGTAATTATCAAAATGGTTCTTAAAATTGCGCCAAATGGCGAAAATTTAGGCATACAAAAACTCGGAATTTTACACTTAAATTGCGCAGATTTCCGAAAAAAACTGTTACCGGTATATTTGTACCATGGAGGTAATACTAAGTAGTATAATACCTCCATGTTTGTACAATTTAAAGTTATGAAAATTTGATACATGAATAGGTCCACATTCTTAAAAAAAAAACTGTTGAAATGCAGCTTGAGTTCCTTCTAGACTTCTACTTCAGATGTATCTTTTTAAATATTGATGAGAACAATTTTATTTTCCCCAAACATGTGTAGATATTTGGTGATTTTCCCTTGACTTTAGGTTTGCAAAATGATCTAGAAGTACCGACTCACTGTCCATATCATGGTGAAACTTTGCGATAGTCTAGCAAAAGTATGAGTAGCTCAACCTCCGATGAAATTTTATCTTAGAATATAATAGGTTTAATGCATTGATACACCCTGAATGTGAAATTTTGGGACAAATATCACCGCATCTTTTTAAATATACACTCTTAGAAGGCCGGGATCAAATTTTTGATCCTTTTTCGGGATCATTTTATTTTGATCCTTTAAGGATCATTGATCCTTTTGTGGATCAATATATACAAATGGATCAAATTCACAAGGATCATTTTTGATCCTTTTTTAGGATCATTTTATTTTTATCCTTTTTGATTACAATATCAAAGTTTTGATCCGTATTTCTGGTTTACTTTGATACGGAAAGGATGAGCTCATATTTGATACCGCGTGTGGATCCAACGTATCTTTTGTTTCATATTTGAGTACAACCCAATATCCACTACACAGCGGGGAATGTATACAATGGTGTAACATATATAAATACGTTGATATCATCACACAGTCCGGCGTGGTCGAGTGGTTAGATCGTTGGACTCGTAATTACCAGCAGGTATGAGTGCGGCGTGGGTTCAAACCCTGCTAGCGTCACTTCAGTGTGATGTTTTTTGCAGGTATTTTTTATAAGAAATATTTGATCCTTTTTCGGATCAAAATGTTTGATCCTTTTTTTGGGATCACTTTGATCCTTAAAGGATAAGCTCATATTTGATACCTAAAAAGGATCAAAATTGATCCTTTTTGTCTCATATTTGATACTTTCTTTCTAAGAGTGTAGATGAGAACAATTTAAAAAAAGTGAGTATTTTTAACAGCATTTTGTGCTTTATTTGAAACGACCTTAAGGTAAACGTTTTTCGTAAAATTAAGCCCCTAAAATTTGATGTTTCTTCAGAAATTGATTTTAATTTGTACAAAAATATTATACGTTTTTTGCAAGACCGGGCGGACTATAAAATGGATTTGGACCAAGTGGCGACAAACCAACACGATGTTTCACTAAAATGAATGACCAAACAGAATTCAGTACGACTGCCATCTATCAGGGCATCTGTCGTCTAATGTCAGCCCGATGCAGATGGTCAACTTGTTAGTCTCCTGTAAAATACGCAGTTCAGTGAATCAACGCAATCATTATGCAGTCAACGAAACTCAAGGAACGATGCAGATTGAACATGGGTATTAAACATTGATGGAGACCAAAACTGCGGAGTGAAAACATCAGATTTGTGAAGTATTTTTACATGCACTGTTTTGACTCGGACGTGACTTCTTCGTAGAGGTAAGTCATTTTTTCAGTCACGGGAAAGTATTTAGTTTGTGGATCTTGCAGTCACAGTATACAGCCAATACAAGATCAGATAAGACGTTCAAATTATAATTTTCGTAGCGATCATGGATAACTAGCATGAGTAGCATACATGGCACATTTTGGGCAAAAGGGAAACAATTGTAAACATGGTAAAGGGAAGCTGGACATTTCATACCTGAGAAACTTTTTGATAATTAAATTTCTCCGTTCGCGGGGTTTTTGGCGAACAACGCTTGTTGCTACGGTGGTTTGCGTAAAAAACACACATATTTACAGCGTGTGATTGGCCTAATTCTAGTGTTTGTGAAGCGTCAACGATCGTGCGTCGACGACCGCGCGCGTTACGCTCGAGTTAAACGATGCAGTACGCAGGGAATTTGGCCGGGAAATTTAATTTATGAAAACACTATTACTATACCCGTTCAATATTCATACCCGAGTGCGAGAATAATACGCGGAGATTCATAAACTGCATGTTTTGCCAGCAAATATTTTACATAAGTTTACATGTTAATATTTTAAGGTTGAGTGAATAAAAAATGATAAAATAAATATAATTCAATAATATCGTTGCACAAATGATCAGAAATGACATAATTCGGATTTAACTATTAAACTAGTATTGGCTTTTAAAATTCCTTCAAATTTTAAATAGGCCTAAACTGTAAAATTGAAAATAATTCTTTATATAAATAGTACTTTGGTTTTGACTAATTATTTATTTTCAAGACAAAACTAATGAATGTTCATTTAGTTTAGTTGAAATCAAAATTCATAATTTACAACTAAAAGGTATGAAAAAACTTGCTCGAGAAACACATTGAGGCAAGCTGTGTAGTCCAGCATAATGGCCATTTGTGCATAATTTGAAAAATACAAATGGTACTTGAAAAAACAGAAATATTTTATTCCATATTCATGAAAGGAACCTTTTTGAATTAAATTTATGAAAATCGCATTGTTCGGATTGATCAGAGAAATCAAACGGTATGTTGGTTTGTTCACATCGGTTACCATTTGTAAACACATCTTCAAACATCATTTTTGTGTGACTAACAACTACGGGAAGTGTTTATAATAGGTAAATTTAGTATAAATATCCTTTGTCTTGTTTGTGGAGTGTTGGACTGCTGTTGCAGTTCGTATAATTTGATAAATATATTAGACTAACAGGTCCGTGTAAATAACAAATTACACGGACCTGTTAGTCTAATATGTAAATCTCTTGCCGACTTAACACTGTAAAGTGAAAGTTCCTCGTTTTGGAACTAGTCCTCGTTTTTCTAAAACGAGTAGGCTACTCGTTTTTGTAAAACGAATAACAAAACAACTTAAGTAGCAAAACGAGGAAATTGCCACTTGTTTTGTTACTCGTTTTAGAAAAACGAGTAGCCTACTCGTTTTAGAAAAACGAGGAATTTTCACTTTACAGTGTAAATTAGGAACCTAATAGTCTAAAGGCGGTGTCACACATCACCGTATTGAGCCAAAACGTATGAATAACGTACAAAATTCAGAGAGATTATATACGGTGAAGAAATCCATTCAATTGAACGTATTGACTGACGAACATGAAACGAATAGACCGTACAATGACCGTACGACTTGCGGATATTAAGAAGCAGAAAAGTTGTCTCGTCTCACTGAACAACGCCGAATGAGAACCGGACATGTTCCGTACTAAACGAATAAATTCAGTATGAGGAACGTACAAAACAAATAAGTAACGTACGAATAGGCACAGAGACAATCGCCACGATAAATCCCCACTTGAAAATAATACCTCTTCACACTTTCCGGTTTGCAAGTTTCTTTATAATATTTCTCTAGTGCTGAGAGTTTTGACCTTGCTCAAAACAAGACAATGTACTTAACGTACTCAAAACGCATTCCCACCGGATGGATAACGAATTGAACGTGTTTCTACCGAATGCATAACGAACATCACCGTACAGTAAAACAGTGTACGTTATTCGTATGTTTTCTTCAATACGGCGATGTGTGACACCGCCTTAATATGCACTTATGCGATAGGTTTGATTGCAGAGCTTGCTTCTGACAGTGGTACCAATACCACTGCCAGAAATTTTGGGTAGAAACAGGTATGAAGTGACCAAGGGATGAAAGTGAACGGGTATGAAATGTCCAGGATTCCTAGTAAAGACCGACCAAAACTGTCTTCAAATTTGTTTTCATACTTGTACCATATGTATCTGGCAAACAGCATCACAAAAATATCAGGAAAGTCACCAAACCCATTTGTTCAGTAGTCAATGGGAGGGTTTTAAAATTAGTAAATCCCACAAAACATACTTAAGTTCTACATATTACCCAAAATGGTATAGAACAAATATGCACACACCAAATTGAGCCGTTTACATCAACTTGCAAAAAAATCTCAAAATTCCACACCCATTTGCCCCCTTCCCCCAACAGTAGGGACTTCCATTTGTTATTTACACGGACTCTATCAAAAGCTCTCCTGAAGTTCTTTAGGAGAGCTATCTGGAAATTTATATGTTGATACCAGTATAACCATCATGAAAGGCATTTTACTTGAAATCCCCTTTGAGGTGAGCAGTGAGACTCAACTCCCCTCCCCGTGACAGCTCCTTATTTGTTGCATGTCTTTGTGTAGCCAAGAAGTAAAGAATCTCAACGTTTCTGATATGACCTACAAGGCGGTGCAAAGACAGTTGTCTGGGTTTTAGTTTCCTGACTAAGGCAGGACGTCACTTGCCTGCCTGTCCTCAAAGAGAAGTTCTGTTTAGAAATACCCTCCTAGAAATGTGGTATGATTGGGTCCTTGTACCTCAAATGGGAAATTATACCGGTACCACATTCACAAGCAATCTGGTTACTCCCTTCGGTCCTCTACATCCATCCGCCTGAGCTCTCCAAGGACCCGTACTCTGACTTGCGATATGGCATTTTCTACCTCAGCGCCACGCCTATGGAATAAGCTCCCTGCTGTGGCCAGAGGCTCCACTACCATTGTCTCCTTCAAGAAGTCGATCAAGAGTCACCTTTTCCCAAATTAGTTGGTTGTGTCCTCTTTCTTCCTTTTTCCTTCTCTTTCTCTTTCTCAGCGCTTTGTATCCTTTTGGTTAAAAGGCTCTTTACATACATATGCCAGTGTATGTATGTACGTACTTGTATTTGGACATTAATAATAATTGAATACCTAGATTGTGTAATTATTTATCACAAAATTTAGTCGGTGAGAAGTTCTCACTCCGGTGAGGAAGTCTAGTCGTTCCTCACCTAACCCGTGATCAACAGGATATCAATAGTTATAAATTCTGAGTTTTATTTGTATTATAAGGTTCAAAACATAAGCCACTAGTATCAATATGGTCAAAAAAGATGATTTTATGTTTGTATTTTCACAGGTAGATGACTAACACCATTCAAGGCAGCTTAAGATTAGCAGCTATGGTTGACTAGTGTCTTATACAGAGGGATGGTGGAAAGAATCATGCATATCTTGAGCTAGCAACTTTTATTGCATCTTAATTTGGAAATGATAAAATGACCATGTGATCAAATATATATCCGCCATACATCACCATGATTGCCAAATTCTTCCGCTCAAGGTCCGTCCAGCTAGCTTTCATATTAGGGCTAGGTGTGTATGTTCTCCTGACAGTGGCAGGACTGTTGTTAAAACAAAAAGGTCAATTTATTGCTGCCGAGCCACAGAAGAGTGAACATTCTAGAGATCTTAGCAAATGGTATCAGGAGCACGAACAAATTTCCAATAAAGGGGATAAATTAGACGAGATATTGCTCATGTTGAAGAGGATACAGCCCGACGGACATGATAAAGGTGTTCCCAATGTATCGGGTGAGGAGACCTTCTCCAGTCTAGCTCAGTCTGGACACAATAGGACTAGCAATGGGCAAGATATTTTACAAACTGTAACTCGTAAAAGTGCTCCAGTCGATTTGGATACAGTTTTGGAGAAGCCGAATCGTAATATGCCGCCTTCGAAAAAACTACCGCTGGATGAGATGGAGTACATGCATGACCCGCAATTTAGACAAACTGTAAGTACTTGTGTTGCAATGTGGGAACTTACCACATGTTGAATCCTACTTGTTTCTTAGTTTGATTGTACTTTACAATTTTATAGCACTCAGCTTTGAGTTACGCTCCATGTGCCACCAAAATGACCCCCTTTTTCCCCTTTTTTTTTCTCATTCTCAGCGAAAGACCCCTATTTTTTTTATAAACTGTCACTCAATGAACCCCCCCATTTGTTAAAAAATCCTTGTCACTAAGAGAAGATGACACAGCTGTGTCACTCAAAGATCAGTCATAAATTCTTAATTTGATGCTGTTAAATTTGTCATAATTTTGATTTTTTTTTGGCCATTTTGATCCAGAGAGACCCTACTTCTTTATAAATTTCACTCCAATATCCCCATTTTTCTACACTTTGTCACTGAAATAGCCCCTTTTCGGACCCAATTTGGTGCCGAAAGACCCCTAGCTCCGAGATGCACGGTGGTACTCAAGGGTTTAGCTGGAGAGCCGTCCAGCCATCATTTGGACAGCTGATTATGAAAATGGACGCCCTGTAAAATGCAAAGGCCGTCCAATAAGGCGTCCAAAAATGTGTTTTACCATATGAAATTCAATGTTGAATGTTAGAAACTTGAATTTATCTTCATCAATAATCATCATCATCACAAAATCTGATCAATTTATGTACTTTGTGGACTTCAAAATGGGCTTTATACCACGTTGTGTCTTCGTTTGTTTGCTGGAAGGTTGCAATGTTGGTATAACTTAATCATTGTCTTATTTGTCAAGTATGAATATTAATCATTGATTGAAGTCGGCCTGTTAGCCCGGCCTTGGGATTTGGACGCCCTCCTTTCAAATCCTGGCTAAACCCTTGGTAGTACTACTATGTCACATTTATGAGTGCCCCCAGGGTGTAATGCAACCTGATGGACACCTATGAAAGAAGTAACATAGGTAGGGTTCATGATGTGATGATGGTTTCCTATTGATTTTGTGATCTGGGAAAACCTGTCACCTGTCATATCATGATCCATGTCCTTGTCAAAAATAAAAATTGTTCCATGAATTGAAGGTTTTTGAAATGTAGAAGTTGGTTCCATGATTTGATAAAAAGCATGTATATTTTTAACGATTTGATAAATGAAAGCATCTATATTTTTTTTCCAACCATTGGTTTCAATTATTGTTCCCATTAAGGCTGTATTTTGCAAGATGGCACAAAAGCTTAAAAAGTGGCACATGGCTTTCAAAATATAGAATGCCAAAAAGAGGGTTTTAGTTACACAACATAAGATTCACCTTAACATTTTAAATTCTAGGCTGATTTTTTTTTCTTTTAGTCTAATCACTGATCATAAGTTTTTGAAAAAGATGTCATATTTTGGTGCAAACCCAAATCCTTAGGGGAACACTGCCTTAGGTTTCACTGGGTACATAAAAGTTGACCCACTCATGCACATATTCATCTCACAACTGTAAAGAGCTGATTAATTTGTAGCAGGGATGTAATTTTTTCCCAAACCTGAGTTACAGGCCATTATATGACAGCATGATGATATGTGAGTCAGTTTATTTCATTGGTGCATAGGATGTGTACTCAAGACATACCATTCATGCACTTGTTAAAGCGTGGTGTTTCATCAGGACATTAGGTTCTACACTAGGAAATGCCTTTCCTATACTTTTATATGGTAAAGGGGGCACTTTTGAGCATGTTTTTCTCATATTTAGAAATCTTAGATGAACAAACGGGCATTGTAGGGTGAAAGTATGACATGTAATCTTCAATTAGTGTGATTTTCATGACCATGTTACCTGAAAAATTATCTTGAAAATCTGCGTGGAAGGTAAAGAGACCATACTGCCCTCATTTTCCCCCGTATAAGTTCCGAAAATTATGTTTTGTGGGCGTTTTATGGCTAATCACTCTCGCGAAGTAATATTTGACTGCTTCTCAATTATAATGTCAAGAAATGAAACAAGATACTTGAATTTAACAATGCAATATGAAATCTTCATATTTTATTACACATTTTAGCCCAATTTCAAGCCTTTTAGAGTAGGTTCTTTGGATGCCCCGTGAGCAAATGCTTCTCAGTAGCTATTTAGTGGTGTGTAACCTATAGGCCCGGGCATTAGGCTAGGCCTAAACAAACAAACAAAAAACACCCCTTGTTTGACTAATGTCTTGATAGAAAATTATGTTTTGTCCATTTTTACAGAAATGTCCTAAGACCATATCATCTATATCAAAGTATTCAAAGTGGTTTCGTGAGCATTATCGACCAGGAGTCAAGATATATATGGACAAAGATGATGTTAACGATTTCTCAAACTTTTATAAATTATCGCATTACACCTTGCCATTCGGTTTCATGCGTGAAAACAGAACTGGTGAGTATATATTCATATTTTTCATATAGGATTATACTGTATAAGTGGTTATTTTAACAGAGGAACTACCTTAGTTCGATTTAACCCTTGTTTTTTCCGGTGACACAACTTATCTAGAAAGCCACTTTACTACCCTGAAAAAGGTTTGGGTTTTTTTTCGGGTGAGATCAGTGGCTATCTAGAACTCGAGGGGTTTTCAAGTAGTCAGTGAATGGATTATAATGTGATGGTGGATTTGTATTGCGGATAGTAGCACCGAGAAACAAAGGTCCTATGGATCGGATTATGATTAACATTGCAACCCTGGACTCCTATCTTACCAAGACAAAGGATGCCATACATTGTCACCAGTGGACAACACAGTCATCAAAGCATGTGACTCTGGTTTGTCACTCATCTGCAATAGACCACTTTCGTATAAGTTCTGCGCATTGCGCACAACTTAACATATGGTCGACTGCGCAATTTGCGGTACTTTCAAGATGCATTATGGGACATACAAAAGTGGTCTATTTCTGATGAAATCTTGTGGAGGTGGTTGAAATTAGCTCTTGCTCAGAGCTGTCCACTACCCTCTGCAATCCAATCAAAAGTGTGCTAAAAGAACTGCGCACGATGCCTGGGCTCATTGCTGGGTCCGTGGGAGGGGCGATCAGGGGAACAGTACTAGTTCTAGGTGAAATGTCAAATAAGTCACTGGATATTGTTTGAAAAAACTGTTTTTAAACTCAATTTTAGAAGTGTTTCTTTAGACACATACAAGCTAATTCTAATAATGTATTGTAGTTATTTTCCACATACCATCCCTGCATGGAATTCTCGATCTCCCACCTTCAGTTAATAGCTCAATGACAACTGAAGTTTCAAGAATAGTAGTAAAAAAATTGTATAAAACATCTTTTGTAAGATGATGCGGTATATCGCCTTATGAGTGAGTTGTCGGTATTTTGCCTGCAGCCATCTTTTTATTTCCTAGCTCTTGCAGAAGCCTGTCTAAATTGTGTAATTATATATTTATCTGTGCGTTTAACTGGTGCCACCAATCATCTTAGTGTGATTTGGCAACTTTGCTAAGTAATTATATAAACACATAGATGTGTAGTATATGTTTTTTCCCAAAATGGGAAATTC
>JXSR01S029367.1:0-15218 GCA_000969725.1 Ophiothrix spiculata
ACATCAAAATCAAACAGGAATTCCAGGGTTCAAAGATTATTTGACATCGTGCGGACCGAATTTTTTTGTGCAGAAATTACTCTTTTATGTTAGTTTGTAGTTGTAGTATGTAAAGAGTTTATAGTTGTTGGGAATAAGAAATCAAATTCTTATGTCTTTCAAACAATCAATATAAATATTCTGCAATGTTCGCCTTAAACCTTTTAGATATTTTATATTTTAAAGTTTTAAGAGAAAGCAATATTATAAAATTTCTCTCTCGATTATTTTTAGAATATAATTCGGGTTCAATTTGAATGGACACCGCCTTTGCACTTAAAGGTTGATGACCTCCATCTGCTCAGGAAAATATGAATCCTATTTTTTTTTAAATCATGAAAAGATAAATAGTTTCCACTGGATTTGCGGGGACTCGAACTATGGATTATGGCAGGGGTTAGTCATGCATTACGAGGCGAGAGATCTACCGCTAGGCTATCAAGGCAGCGTTAAGATCGTGAACTAAAATCTAAAACATAAACATTAGAATGCCGCATTTTTCTTTTGTTTACATAAAAATTGCAATTTTTGCCTCATAGGGATACTCCATTTGTAAGTAAATTATGCGAATGCGTATATCAGACAAAATGTAGATAATGTAGATACTAAAAACAGACAATTCACAGCTCAAACAGGGCGAACTCGTAATTCACGTCAGGTTTTTCGGGCAAAATAACGCGGGTTTGTTACATTATCATTCAAATTCAACACAACATATTCATAAAATATAATTTGTAATTCAATAAAAGGTATCAAGCCTACAATCTGTCAAAATTTGAAAACAGTCGAACGTTCGAACATCATAAAATCATGAGGTTTCGGCGAAATATGCGTCAATTTTTCGAAGTAGTCTATTGACGGAATTTTGACCTTGATAATTGACGTAAAATCACTAGTAAAGTTGCATGTATAAGCTAGAGACTCTATTACATATGTACGCCAAAAGTTGTGATATTCTAATATGTGTAAGTAGGTAAAAACTTGCAGTAAAGATGACGTTCAGCCATACGGCACCCATTTAGGGACTGTAGCCTTAATAGTTATGGAAACTTTTTTGTTTTCTATCTCAAACTGAACTAAATTTCACATCATTGTTTGAAAGACATGTATGTTAATATCTTTTTGTCTAACAATATTTCATAACGTTGAATTCCATTGGTCAACACAATTTTTCGCGAATGCCCTAAATTTTTGTTGGGGTCAGCACAGGCATCCCTTTGACTGCTAACGGGGTATGTGGCAGACCTTGATAACTTTTGGGGATTGCACATGGCTCAATTCACCCGGTATCCTTTTCTAAGATATATATTATTATCATTAAAGGCATTTTATTAGATATTTTAAAGTCATTTCCTATTTTATTAAGAAGCATTAGAAATCCATATATTCGCCTCGCATTAAACGTCAGCAATTCTGAACAATCCTTAAAATACTGTGTGTCTAAACAAGGATAAAAAGTACAATTGATTGTCCAGTTTAAAACCAAACTCATTAGACGACTTCCTTTTTTTTATGATTTCCTTTTTTTTATGATAAACATTGGCAACTATTTTAATTAAAAAACTATTATTTTTGAAATCCGTCATATTCGTTGAACGTGTTATAAAATTGAGATAAAATTGGTTGATTGAAATAATAAGATTGTTCGATTTGTCGTGCAAATGCCAATATTCTGAACAGTTTTATTGAAATGCTGTGAGAGAGTTGTTAAGATGTTAATCATCGCTTAGTGGAAATATTTTATAGAGGATTATAAGTGAATCGGATCTAAACAACAATACAATAATTGTACAGTTTGCTTTTATATACACATATCTTGCATCTGATACTACGTAACGGTTATGTAGTGAAACCCCAGGGTGAAACCATTTATGTGTTTTACGGACGTACGATATAATCGGCATTGTGTAGGTGACACTAAGTGACATTTAAAAATTGGTTAGTATGCGTCTGACCACAGTTGTGTACTATTAGAGAGGCATGTAAAGCAGTCTTGTATTCAGTGATCAAAGTTTAACGCAAAATTATAAGGCCAACAACCTCAGTGGTAAATGATAAAGCCAACCTATAGATTTTATCTTAAGATTTATGTACAATGCTATTCGAAATGATATCATCTACTCCTTTGGCAAGGCAATATCAATTAAATTTCCAAAATTATCCTTTCAATTGTAAATTGACACAAAAATCTTATTGTATTAAATTCTAATGTGGCTTGAATACATGTTCAGGCCGTAAACTTGTGTTTCAAAACCATGGAATATCTGCATTGTTTTAAAATAATGTGGGAAATGAGAATAAATATAAGTCAAAAATGTAAATGCGCAAATGTCAATTCAACGAATGAGAACAAGTCTTATACATTCTCATGTATTTACTGCAAGACGAGAATTGGTTAACAATGCATTTGATTGTTAAAAATATTTGTTATTAACACCCATCTGAGACCTCACCCTATTGTTTTTTCGATCCATTATTTTGTAGGAATGGAGCGTTAAACAATAACTCTCCTTTCGTGAATGTTCACGAATGGAGAGTTATTATGTTTAATATAGCAAGTTAACAATGGTATATAACAGTGTGAAAAGGAAAAACACAATAATAATTTATATGCAATCAATCAATGGACTTGGCTAAATGGGGAATTTGCATTATTAAACATGTTAAAATGGTTATTCTATTTATTGCGTAGCCTTAATCCGCATTATGACTTTTACATACAATTACATATACATTTAAGATAAATTTGCAATTTTTGGACCAAGGTCCCTTCTAAAATTTTAGAGTTTAGAGTTAGGATGTTTTTAGGAACAGGGTCATTTCATGGTTGGTGAGTTAGGGTCGGGTCATGGTTAGGGTCAAGTTTTGGATGGGACCTAAAATATACTTTTTTCCTATTAAAAAAAAAAATAGTTTGAAGTTCTTACCAGCCGTCTTGCATTTTATTACATGTAAAGAGTATAGGCCTATCATGTAGCAACGTTTTTGTAGGCTTATTAGGCCTATATACAATTTTATTTTATTTTATTGTTTGATATTTATTTAAATAATTTCACCTTTTTGGGCATTATAAGTTAAATTTAATAATTTTTCATGTTGTATTTAGGGGTTAGTATGCTATAATAGCAACGTTGTGTTTTATAAGAATCATCCTATGGATATATTTGTGTGCAGCTTTTATGATAGATAAATAGTGAATATGTATGTACAATAATTATTCAGTATTTTTAATTTTTTTAACTGAAGGGATATTACGCGGTGTTTGTTTTTGTAGAGCGCATACTGCATGTAGCATATATATTCCTAAACGTATGTATGTAGACCTAATGATTATGTTATCCAATTTTATGTCAAAGTTATTTATCCATTTCGAATGGATTTACCTTAAAATCATCCATTATTGCAGTATATTTTGGTTTTCTTTTAGATTTTCTATGTTCGTTTTCCCATATCTTTCTTTCCTTTTGCAATATGTTATTTTTTTCGAATGGGAAACATGTTTTATTTCCCATTTTTATCAAAGAATTGAATTGTCTTCAATACATTCAGGCCTTATTTGGATGAGTGTTAATCAGGCTAGCTATCCTGGCTAGCTGATCAAACTATTTAAACTTACCCATTTCGGTGTTTCAGGGATGGCTACAAAGCATTACTGATATCTTTTAATTGGTATATGTAATTATTAAATCAATCCAATGGTATTATATTCCACATGAGTATATATGGTTTGGTTAATAAATCCAGTGGTAACTTTTTAAAACACTGCTCCAATAATACATATAGTCCATATAACATACTACATCGATGAAGACTGGTTTAGCCTATCTTTCCTCCCATCTGAACAGAACAGTGACAACTTATTAAAATGAATCAAGTATTGACAGAATTACTTGATCACCCAATTCTGAACTTTCTCAAGACGAACTTGTTATGCAAATTTATATTTAGCAATTTAAAAAGCTACATCAATATGTTTACGTCTAGACCTGTTCGGTCTACATATGGGTGTTAAATCGGATAATCACCTCGTATTCACACCATTCTTGGGGAAATTGCTTCGGGCTTCGCCCTCAGCAATTCTTCCCCAAGAATGATGTGAATACTCGGTATTATCCTTATCTGAATATCGTATGTATGACATTATGTCAATAACAACATGATAAAACAAACAGTTGCGAACAGTGTCTAGTCCATAGAAGGACCACGGGCAGCGAGTGAAGCGAGGAGCCAGAGCGTCGTTCGCTGCCCGCGGTCCTTCTAGATGGACTAGGCACTGGTCATAACTAATCCTACGAAGTAATTTGACAAAAGTCTAACTTATCGTCACATTCGGGCTGGTTTGCAGTATTCCCAAGGCAAGCAGTTACTAAGTATATCAACAATATTTAAGTGAAATCGCACAAGTATCATATAACTCATCGGTCATCAAGTCATATGACCGTGGTTCATCCCGTAGGTCGCATGACCAACTTCCCGCTCCACACCAGTTTTGAAGAAGTCTCTGCGGATGCAGGACGACAATTCAGTAAGTTCAAATTTATGTTGAGAGAACTGTTTAAATTTATTCACCATCATACAACTCAATTTTCAAGCCTTCTAAAGGCAAAATTGGGTTGAATAATGGCAAAATCAAGCTCTAAATTTCTGGATGATGTTAAATTGGGAAATAGTTGCTTTAATTGGTTTTAGTCTTTGCCTGCACTATGTTTGATCATGTGTTTAAGTCAAGGTGACATATTTTGGTTGTACAAAAGGACATGAAGAGAAAATATAAATTGAATTTTACGTATAGTTGTTAATTAAATCTGTCCCATTCAAGTTAACAGAGACGGTAATCTGATGGCTACTTATTTTTATATGAATGACAAATAAGTTTACGATGGAAAATAGCGTTAACAGGAAATCATCACAATCTCTTTACAATTCAAAGCCTAAATATACGATAGCGTATAACATTCTTTAGAACTTGTTATGATTTGCTTTCATTTTCAACATGAAATGTTGGCAATTTAGAAATTCAATCAATAAAAATGTCTATAGCAAAATGTATACAAAGCCTTTGGTGATGTATTCCATTACTCGATGTTTGTTTCACAACTACATGCATCATGTATTGCTTGCTTCTAAATTAAAATATCCTCTGGCAAAAGTTACAAATTTAGACTAACTTGTTAGACAAACACATTTGATATTTACTGTAGTTTCTGCTTTAAGCATCAACAAGAAGAGAAACCTCCATCGTATAGCGACGAAGACTTACGGGATTGGAATGGTAGCCTGTGTTAAAGAGGTATCAACTAAAAACTGATGTAGAATGGCTATAATTTTTAAGAATATCTGCCGGACACTCAATTTTGGCTTAATATGTTTCCCAAATGGTAGATGTATTTTGGAAGATTAACTAGGAATGTACATAATTGAATACACAAGTACAAGAAAATAAAGAAATTCTGTAGCTTCAAAATATAAATGCATGTTAATCTTTTGTTGATATATTTTTACATATTGTTTTAATATAGCAGAATTGAACTCATATACTCTGTATACTCACTATATGCACTAAATTTCATTAAAACTACGAAAAGGCAAAAGATATATATGCCGTTCTTCACTTAAACGATATTGTATATTAGGTCGTACAAGTTGGATTGCCGGTAGTTCGCTACGCTTAAAACCGGATTTTGAAGTA
This sequence comes from Ophiothrix spiculata, assembly GCA_000969725.1. Classification (NCBI taxonomy): domain Eukaryota; kingdom Metazoa; phylum Echinodermata; class Ophiuroidea; order Amphilepidida; family Ophiotrichidae; genus Ophiothrix; species Ophiothrix spiculata. The sequence continues at coordinate 5,729 of JXSR01S029367.1, forward strand.
TTATGTCACGATTGATAAGATTGAAGTGATGGCATTTTACAAGCTTAGCACAAATAGACACGAAAACTGATATCACTTTAAACCTTTTAAACTTTTTTTACTTCCTTAAACACTATAAAATCACATGTTGTGATCTGAAACCAAATTTGCCATCGCATACTTGATATTTACTAGCAGCAAATGCTATGATATGAAAGATATTCTATGATATCACATCATATCATATGCAATGAAAATATGATATGATTTATGGTATGAAACTAAATGGTTTGAAAAATATTAGCATATGATACAGTGCTTTATTAAAGATATTAAAGAAAAAAACCTACGTGATACACTACACTGAAAATTGTGTTTCATCACTTGACAAATAATAAGTTGTCATGAAAATGGTCTAGTATGACAAATATAATTTGTCGTGGAATTCGTCATACTAGTATTGAACGACGAATTACAATTAGTCATGAAAAACGGTCTAGGTTGACGACTTTCTCATGACAATTAGTCATGCTGAAAAATTAGTTTGTCATGAATAAAAAATAATTTGTCATGCACAAAAATTAATTTGTCATGCAAGAATAATAATTTGTCACTTAATTTGTCAAGTGACACTAGTTTTTCCGAGGTTTTGTTTTCGGTAGACTAATTCCATTTAAGTATGGCTCAATCCATGTGAAATCAACTAGACGAAACACTCAGGTTCTGCTTGCAGGTTTTGCAATGGCTGTCTTGTCTAGTCAATCCAGATGGACCTCGCAAGCGAACGCGAAGCGTGCGCCTACGTCGCTCGCTTGTGGGGTCCATCTAGATGGACTAGTCTGGTCAGAATCTGATGATGAAGTATGATGAGTAAGCTTAAGTATGTATGGGAATTCTGAGTCCAGTAGTGTTGTTCTGTCCGACTCCGAATCCAATGCGGTCTGGTCGGAATGTGATGATAAGCTAGGCACAAACCTAACCTGGAATTAAAGAGTTGTTCTATCCGAATCGAAAGATGTGTTGTCGCTTATTGTCCTCCTGTGCAATCGACTCGAGAATAAAACGCCACGCCACTTCATGAAGGTACGGAAACCCGTTACATACGATATAATTCGTCATGCAAATTCGTCAGCTCTCAGGTATGGTTAGTCGTGCTCAAAGAAGTTTGTCAACATAGTTTGTCATGCGTATATTAATTCGTCTTGACCTTAGCTCATGACAATATGCATTTGTCAATTAACGAAAAGTGCAGATTGTAATTCGTACAGTTATTAAATTAATTTGTCCTGCATTTGTTTTCGTTGGTCATGCGCCCGCAAATATCGTCAAGCGACGAATAAGGGGAAATTCACTTGCATGACTAAATTTGTAACCCCTGTTTGACGACTTTTCCACCACGTTTGACGAAATAATGTTTTCAGTGTAATAATATGGCAATAAATACGTTCCATACGGACCTATCTTGTTCTATCGTTGACATCAATTGATAAAACAAGACAAAACACGTAAACGTCTTTATCACATACTGATCTATCAAAACAGTTAACCAACATTTAGTTTTACCAAATTAAAATGATCAGTTAATAACGCAATCTGTGTGTTTTAAGCTTATCAACAATGGAATTCTGTCAATCGCGTTTTTCTCGAAACACGTATTTTTGAGATATGTAATCAGCCGACAAATTTGTTCTGGTTTGTTTTGAATATTAAAAACAAAAATATTACATCTCATAGTATTTCTCTTTTATACATATTTTAACATTCACGCTTTTAAAGTTTGGAACCGTTTTCTGTCGACGTAACCCTTTTTATATTATATTTTCGGTTTTTGTTTTAAATTAAAATGAATGCCTCAACGCAGTTTAAATATGTTCTATTACGAGTTATTAGTTTGCATAATTTAATATGTAACGCGGCATGTGATATAATATTTCGTGTCTCATTTATTTTTATTTTTGGCAAATGATATTGTGACCTTCTGTTAAGGCAAAGGGAAAACGTAGATTATTACTTGTCTTTTAATATTGGACTAATGGTCTATTTTTGCGTTCTTCGATTCAATACTTTCATTAACTAATAGATTATTCAACACAAAATCATTTAGTCGATTCTCAACGTATCTACCATTTCAGCTCACTAAACAAATGTAGAGAGTACGTTTTTCATTCATTTCAATGAAGAAAAATACGAAATGATAAACTGAGGTGATGCTATATAAGTTAATAAATGTTTTAAAAAGTTGCCAACACAAAGCGTGTGACTGATTAGAGTTAACACGCCAATAGTTATTCACCTGATGACAACCGCTTTTCATCACAGCACGCTTTGATATAAGCTTACGTATTTAGCTTACTTATCTTAGAGCGGATGTTGCAGTGTCTAGTTTGAGCAACAAATGATGTCTGCAGGATAAATGCCTCTTATTGTTATGTTTAAGGGTACATACCACTAATTAGAATTCATATTCTTTTATATGCGAAGATACAATGATGTTTGGTCTAAAATTTTACATTTAGGTAGTAAAATGCATTAAAACCTTTAATATTCTAAAATAAAATGACATTTCCTTTCAATTTAGAGGCATTCAATTATGGGTTAAGCTGCTCATTTTTTGCTAGACCTTCGCAAAGATTTACCATGTTATGGACGGCTGGTACTTCAAATCATTTTGCGATCCTAAAGTCATAGGCAAATCACCAAATATCTACAAATGTTTGGGAAAACAGAGAGTGTTTCTCATCAATATTTATAACTCACATCTAAAGTAGAAATCTAGACCACAAATAAGGCACTCAAACTGCATTTTAACAGTTTTTGAGATGCTTTAGGTCAACCGGTGCGACATGTAATGGCGTCGTAATTGCGTCGCTTGCTATCAGTGGGCACCTATTAGTGGTGTGGACTCATAAGAGTAAATGGCGTCTGCTTTTGTCAAGGTCTCGCTAAAAGACATTTAAAGTATTGATAACAGTCAGTATTTGTATGTACCTTTGTTTAATAACAAGACAACCTGTACATAGACCTAATTTGAACGTTAAATTTTTTATGTAATTGAACAAATTTTTTTTCTATATAATTACACTTGAAAACTCCTTTTTGCGTGTAAAAAACATCTTTATTCAAAATTCAATATGCTAAATAACTTTTTCAAGTTCTACTGGAGAGTAATTACGTAATATTATCGTTAATACAAATATGTTAAAAAAAGGATAATAAGTATAACAATCATTGAAATAAATTACTTATTGAAAATTAATGTAATAAATCGACCCTAATTGGTTGGAAACTAACAAGAAGTTATAATAATTACTTATATCTCCGGTGCACATCTTTGACTTAGGTAATTTTGTTGACCCCATGCATTGCTACTCTCAAAAATTGTGTTTTTTCCTTTTTTCTCAAATTCATAGTAGGTTCCTTCAACCCTAATTCTAATTTAAAATAGATCTCCTAAACTTCATAAACCCGTTTTCCAGTAGAATGAAAGCTGCTTATAGTAAAAGTTCTTCTTTAATTTTATATGGAAGTCAGTACGTGACTGATATACAACACAAATTTCTATTACAAAGCGTCTGTTTATAGCTTATGTCATTCTAAAAAGGTGCTGTTCTCGTAGTATTGAGCGTTGATTAAGTGTGTTAAATTTGTTTTTGTTTGTTTATATTACATCTGTTCTTTTATTTGGGACACTCTAAAGCATGTTTCATTTTTTTAATTATCGACGCAAATGAAGCTCGTATTTCTTTGTTCGGTTTTATTCAATACGGGTGCCTCAACACATCGACTTAAATAAGTAGCCAAAGGTAGTATATTCCATTACGTGTTAATATGTTTACTTGTTTGCTGTGTAGCGTGGTACATAATACGAAGTGTCTTGTCTCATTTAACATATCCTTTGGCAGAAGAGATAACTTGTGATTTTCTGTTAAGAAAAACGGAAATACTTCATGTGCCATTTAGTTTCTAATGGCTTACATTTACTACTACCTTAGGACTTCTTCTCTGTTTTCCTACTCGTAGTGTTACGGGACTGAGAAAAAAATAAGCAAACATCATACATCATCATGTTCGTTCGATAATTTAACTTAATAACAAAAAGACAAGAAAAGAAAATAAAATATTTTTTCAGTCTCCCAGAGTGTTATTTTATCTTCAAGAGGGGTGGTGTTATCACCCAGTTTACACACTAGAGGAGGGTAAAGCCAACCACAACTCTAACTGGTTTAGCCGTAGAGTTGCATCTTTAGATAGCAAACGATAGCAATATGGTTAACCGTATTGGAAACTTGGATAACGTTGTTACTTTATACTGCACGGCTCTACTTTTGAATAGAGCCGTTTAATGAATCTGCTGGCAATGTAACTCTAAGATAAATAAAAGAAAGTTAAAAGTAAGATTAATCTTTTACGTAGCCTTCTGCGTTCTTTCTCTTTTTATTATGATTCTGGAAGGTGTAAAAACAGGCTTCATTAATGCCGCACTATTTCTGATACAAAAGCTAGATGACTAAAGTCCGTATCGTATTTTGTAGATAAATATGAAATCCAAAAACACCCATCTTCGATAACCTCCAACCTCTCTTGTTTATACCATACATTAAATTTGAATCTTTACTTCTTCATCTAGAATATCTAGAATTGAGCATTTCATTCTCCGAATAACGTGTTTTACATATTCACGCACACGTGCTAAGAAGCAAACTAAAACAAAACAAAACTAAATGAAAAAAAAAAGACAAATATACCAGTGCCTGCTATTACCAGTCAACAAGTATAAATACAACGCTGATTATTTGTCTAATTTATAAAAAAAAATCATTTTTTGTTAACTGATATGCTTAATTGGGTGTTTGCAAATATCACAGCTTTTTGTACTGCGATTATATCATAGTACAAATTTAGTAAAGACAAAATGCAATAGAAGAATAATTGTAGTGCAACATAAGATAGTTTATAAATATTTTACTGCTCCAGATATCATATAGCATGGCTCTTTGAAGCGGTATAGTTTTAGGTTACATCACATTTTAGATTAAAATTTAGAAATATATATGTCAAAGTATTAACCGAATTTTTGTTGATGTTTAATATTAAAATAAATTACACTTTGTTACTGTTGTGAAAAACATACATTCAAAAGTAACATACTATTGTCATTTAATATGTATTAATTAAAAATTACAATATTAAAATACATAAACGTTTCTAAATATATAACTTTAAAATCAAACTGTATTTACAATCTTTATCTTCATATACACACACCTAAACAATTAAAGAACGTATTAATTTATAATAATAACTTATATATATCGGCGAATATAAGAACAAAGCATGAATCCATAAATTCCGTGCCCTATATAAAGTATGAATCCAATAATTCCGATTTACACACACAAAAAAAACTACCGACAGGTAGATATTTGATAATACTGGGTATATCAAAAAGAAGTTTCAAGATATTAACGTGCATCTATTTAAAAAAGTACCATACATTCTGTCAATCTGTTTTAAATTATCAGTAAAATAGACCAACGTATTTCAATAACATAAAAAATAACAGATGTGTGGCAACCGCTACAAAAAATATCGTAAATTTTGTAAATTATAAATAAAATCGGTCGCGAAAAGTCAACAACAATAACAAATGATCCTCATGTTTTTTCCTCTTGTACAAAGACTAGAGGACTTAAGCATTACATACATGTCAGATTGTGCTCTCTTAACAAAGTGAGACGTTTTTTCTGGCAATTGGCTTTAAATATTGATCAAATGATGTTGATCAATTCGTGAATGTCTTTGGATTAGCTAGCCCTTATAAAAGAAACCTTCAGACGTCAAACCAAGTGATGTTGAGCAATCATCACTGATGAATTCAAGTATCCGAGAATGTTGTTTTTCTTATGTGGACAATTAAATAGCCTTGTAAATGAATTGTGATAAAAAAGAGAAACAATGGTAAAATACTTTAAGTTTACCTAACACTAACAACTTTCATTACAAGACCAAACTGTACAGGATTTTGCATTTAAACAGCAGAAGTTAATCGTTTTGTCCTTTTTGATCGCCTTTTAGCGAAAAAAAGTTAACTTCAGTTAAAATGAAATGGTTGAAATGCGATCTTAGCATAGCTGATTTTTATTTACAATTTTCAAAAATAACGATAATTTTTGTATCGGTTGCCACACATCTGTTATTTTTCATGTTATGGAAAAACAATCGTCAGTTTGACTAATAATTCAAAAAACAAAAAACAAATTAGAGAATGTATTGTACTTTGTGAAATGGATGCACGTTACTATCTGTAAACGTCTTTTTGATGCACACTGTATTATCAAATATCTACCTGTCGGTGTTTTTTTTTTCTTTAGTGTAAACGATCATAGGTCATGAATTGGTCATGCACATATGGGGGAGATGTAACATAAAAACTCATTCTTCGTAGTTTAATGAACTTTTATTCAATAAGTTTAATACCTACTGTAACAAATTTGGTATGGTTATCTGGGAAATTTGATTGTCTTTCAAATGCAAAAATTTCCCAAGACAATTGAACAAATATGATGAGATCTATGACTCAAAATGTGAGCCATGTCAACGGGGGAGGCGATGGAGGAAAAGACGGTGGAGGAAAAGCCTATTGACTTGTACACAAAATTGTGAAAAATTACCAATCTTTCGAAAGTCGTCATGCAAAAAGTTGAAATCCTACAAGAATCATTTTTCACACACGTTTTAATGAAAGACAAATACACCTATCCATGCCCAAAAATTAATAGTAGGTAATGTATTAATTATAGTTTGGTGAGGATAAACTTTGTCATTTTCAGGGTATTTCCACTACTAGTTTTAACAATGTTCAAAGGTCAAAATGTTCATGACAAGTTTCGCACGTTGTGAAAACGTGGATGAATACCAGTAATGACTTGTTGTAAATGCATAATACGGTAATTGTATGGATTAACAGTAACAAATAAACCAAAGTCTATCGGATCAGGTTAATTATTAAGATAATGCATGTTTGATCACCCTGTATACCAAAAATGCAGCAAAATGGTCATAGTAAGCAGAAATTTGAATGTTACTTGTCTCAAGCATTGTCAACTATTGCTAAGTCATATAAAGAACTCACCAAATAGCCCATGAAGGCATACATTCCTTTTGAAATGTATATGATTTTAACCACCCTGTATATTTCACCGTATGGATATTAAGTGAAAAGTTCTATTTTCTTATTGGGAGCTCTGTGTTTTAACAATATAAATCCATACCTGTTTTGTTTTATGTTGATGGCTGTGTAGAAAAAAAAGAGGTCTATATTAAGAGAGTAAAATTAACACATTTTTTTTAGTTACACCCTGTATAATTGTCACACTCCCTGTATAGTGTCAGTATCATTGTATATTTGGTATCCTTGTAGTATGAGCTTTTAAAAAATAAATACTTTTATGGTGTTAAAATGTCCATATTTAATCTTGTGTTGAGAAATATTCAGATTGGTGATGTTTTTCTCATTTAGCGGTATGTTACACTTTTTCTGACCAATTCATGACTTATGATCAAACATAACTTATTGAATGATAAGAATGATGGTCATATACTGTACCAATTGCATTCTACTAAATACGCGGATCATTCACTTTGCATTTTTGCTGTAAGCTGCTTTCATTACTGCTTCTATGCCTAATAGAATTTTAAAGGTAATATGTATTTTAATTAAGTTCAAAATTTAGTAAAACCTACTCTTACCAGGTCATATTTTTTTTCGAACAGAACCCCTATTTAACTTAATTTGCAATCAAGAGGTAGGTATGATTCTCCCAATTCAAACATATTAAAAAAACCACTAGAGGTATAACAGAATTGTGACGTCATAAAGTACCTTAGGATTTGAAAAATTGCTATTTTTGGCAAAATGGTTACCAAATCAAACGTTTGCTATTTTTACTCAACTTCGGCAGCCTACCTCCCTAAGCTTTAAGCAGTTCTCCGTTTTCATTCCAAATGACCGTAAAAGATGTAAAAGATTCTACCTTAATGCTTTCGTTTGGTTAAATGTACCTTTTTATGGGCTGCAACAACATTTTGGTAGACGTGCGTTAATTCTTTTGACGCATCGAGAAAAAACATATATCGGAAACTATTTTTCTTCGCTTGTATCTTTAAAATAACGTTTAGGTCAACGTTTCCTATCAAAAAATCCCGGATTTCTTATATGTCAATCTATTTTTCTGTGCTAACTTACGCTGTTCACCTTTTTGTAGAACATATTGCGTAAGCTGATTGAAGTAAGAACAATACAAAGTTTAAAGGTATTATCTGTTCCAAAGTATTATTTAATTTAGTGATATAAAACGACTTAGTCAATATTCTTAATACTCACGCAGATATATTTTTTGTTTAATATGGACGGTCTCATTTGTTTTTGTTATCCATTTCTTAATTTTGTTGTGAAGCAATTTTTGCTGGAAATTCTTATTATTTATTTAATTTTTTGCTGCCTATATTTACAAAGTTCTTTAAAAGTGTTCTGTAGCAGAGCCCCCCTTTTCGGGGTGAGCCATCACACATGGAATCTGACCTGAAAATTCAAAACTTCGTTTATTTGAATTGAGATTTAATGTGTCATACTTTTTCTTTTTTCATTTTCTCTTTGAAGACCTTAGTGGAAAAAGTGGTCAAGCGACAAACTACTAGTTTAGAGTTATATGCGTTTAAAGTTTTGTCTTTTTAATAAATTCTAAATCAAACGGGGTTTTGAATTCATATTATGTGTATATTATTGTTTCTAAGAGGTGACAAATTCCAGTGAATAGGAGGTATGTATCGATTATCAATTTTCTGCAATCATTAATCACCATTTTGTACTTGACCACCTTTTTCACAAAAATCATGGCCGCTAAACAAATAAGTGTAAATATTTTAAAATAAGTAATCTAAACATTCCCAAAGAAAATATTTTTGGAATCTGCAAGTCAAGACGAACAATTTGAGATGTTAATCACGCAAATCGGACGTTGTTGAAAATTTGACCTCACTTGACCTCGCTTCGATTTTTATGAAATATCTTCTCAACCAAGCCCTAAATATATTTATATTCACTGAAGCATGACGATCCCTTTCGAGAGGGTAAATCACCTCAAAATTTGTCAAAAATATTTTCTGTTTTTTAATGTGGCCTCAAAACTACCAATAACTTAATTTCGTCAAAATGGCACTTGTTCCACTAAGGTCTTCATTGAGATATAAATCTGAGGCAGTAAATGATATGACTGTAAGCTTGGAATTAATTGATTATAATCGAGTATAATAAGGAATCAATTGACCGATAATAATTACACTTGCCGGATGGAGTTACAATGATGAACCGAATTTACATCATATGTCAATTTATGGTTCAAGAGCAAAACCTCCTGTGTTCATTTTTGGTAACACTAACTTAAATCGACCCGTATGGCGATGTTGTTGTTTTGAAAAGCATTCAAAAATACTTGAAATAGATATGACGTAC